>JANFOE010002316.1:0-111940 GCA_025667525.1 Glebionis coronaria
ATATATATATATATATATATATATATATATATATATATATATATATAATATATATATATATACATATATATATATATATATATATATATATATATATATATATATATATATATATATATATATATATATATATATATATATATATATATATATATATATATATATATATATATATATATATTTATATTTATATATATATATATATATATATATATATATATATATATATATATATATATATATATATATATATATATATATATATATATATATATATATATATATATATATATATATATATATATATATATATATATATATATATATATATATATATATATATATATATATATATATATATATATATATATATATATATATATATATATATATACTAGTTGCAAAACCCGCCCGATGGGCGGGTATGACTTATGATTTATCTTTACGTGGTTTTTTAATGTAAATGGTTGTTTGTTATATAATTTTTTGCGGATTTTAATTAGTTTAAAATTGAAAAAGTATCATTCTATGGGCGGACTTGTTTAATGATTTTTCGTTTAAAAGAATTAAGTTAAAAAAGATACGTGTAACATGCAACATTAAATGCATTACTATTAAATAAATTTGCCCAAAATATGAAACACAATAATAGGCTCGATCGAGGGTGCGACAAATGAATATTAAATACTAATGTAAATATCATCAATCTACCAGTAAACATATAGTACCACTCATCACAACATGTAATTCGATGAGCGGACATGACTTGTAATTATCGTTTTCACGAAAAAAAAGTATATACTGTGAGTTCAAATGCCCAATAAAGCTTCTTTGCACCGAACATTAGTCATTAATTTATTTAGTATTTACTATATTTACCGCAACAAACAGTTTTCAATCCGGCCAATCATTTGGAATCTCAAAATCTGCAAAAGAGAACAACAAAATAGTATATCAACTCTAAATAATTGCAAAACCAAATCATAAAGTTTCAATCCGAAACATTTCCTTTTAAACTAAGTTGAAAATAATTATAATTCTGAAATTGAACTAAAAGTATCTTTTAAATATGAATGGATATGGCATGGTTTTAGAAAAAATTTAAGCTTCTAATCTACTATAAAATTTACACTGGATAATACCAAACATAATTAAAGAGCTTTGTACCAATAAAAAAATCAAACTTTAATGATTTAGTATTGATTTAAACTTTATGAACTTATGTTAGGGCTGGTGGGGAGTGGTGGAGAATAAACCCCACTCAAAACCCACTCGTGGGTTACTATTTAAAAACCCACTACTTGTCACTTACTCACCACTGGTGAGTTTATAAGTGGTAGGCCCAATATTTTTTTATTATTTTTTTAACAGATTGTGAGTGGGAATTATTATAGTAGGGTATTTAATAGGGTATATTTTATATAAAATGAAGGTGAGGTGGAGATGAGTTTTTTTTCTTTAGTAACTTTAAAAGGTGAGTTATTGGTGAGTTGAGGTGGCGGTGGGTTTTTTGTGTCGCCACTCCCCCAGCCTTGCTACCATGATCATTTTTGAAAATATAACGGTAGTATATAGTTAGTACATCATGATTATAATGACCTCTTAAAAATCAACGAAATACTATCACGATTGAAAATTAGATATTGCAACACTTATTAAGTCAAATAATTTAACCAATAAATATTCTCAACTGATTTACACTACGTGTATCACTGTTCTAATTTTCTACATCTAAGTAAATGACAAACCAACCGGCCGGTACACAACATTCTCTAATAAGCCTTTCGAGCAGAAGCCCGGGCCTAAAATATGATACAAAAGACTTTCTTCTCGTAAGGGAATATAGAAACGGTCTAGGCTACTATAGATATTGTGTATGCCTCTATGTATACGACTCTTTAATCCTAATCCTCTTGACTAATCCATCATGCTGATCGAACCGAGCTTGAAGATTGGTTTGCCTAAATACCGTTTTCTTCAATCGCACAAGAAGTTAACAAACGCGGGGGCCCTAAACTAAATCCATTTTACTTGATTGATCCAAATGGGTCATCATTGTTACCTTTACAGTACTTAATGGATGATATTTCCAGTCACTGCCGCAGCCAAACTCGTTTACTCTCTACTCGCTTTCGAATTTGTATACCGGAGCAGCTCTAAGGCAGCCACTATTTCAGCAAATACAGGTCCTAGTTTTGGGTCTCTAACAAAAAAAGAATAATTAAAAAAAATTAAAGGAAATAGAATATTCATTCGAGAAATGAAGACTCACCAGCCGATAGAACTCTCCCAGCTGATGTCATTTGGAATTTGAAGACAATCCCAAACAACCCATAACAGTGTCATTTGGTAGTCCTAAACAGTTAAGATTCCGAACCATATTAACCTTTCGCGAACAAATCCAGTCGTTACAAAACCAAGTTGCCACTTAGACTCCACAACTACAGCATCCTCATGCACTCGAAACTCCCAGTTGCCCAAATCTTTCTTTGCAATACACGTTGTAATTCATGATTCAGGTACCTGAATTAACATGTCGACATATAAACCAACCCATTCCAAACTAATTACTAATTACTAAAATTACCTCATTTTTGCATTAAAGGGGTGTTTTCACTACTTTTGTATATAGGGGTGTTTAGTTGCTATTTGTTTCAGTTACTCTTATCTAAAAGGGTGTTTGGCCACTGTTATCTTAATGGTAGTGGGGCAAGATCATTTTATTTATCCCATGGCAATGGTATATAAGCTACCTAATTTAAATCTTGAGTGGCAATTTAATATACCAAGAATAGCTTACCTGCCGTAATTCGTTATGTTACATGTCGTAAAAAACATAACATGACACACAAATTCGTTATGTTGCCTGGTAGGCAACTCGGACCTTTGTACCATTACTACCGTTATTTCAACTTTTCCCTAGGTCTCGTAGTTGTATTAAACTTGGTTGGCCTCTAGACAAACATTCTTTTTTCCTTTTGAAGCAATCACGAAGATCAACAGCAATGAGTTTATGATGAGACAGTAATCCACATTTTCTTTAAAGATCAAGTGTCTTTTCCTTGGAACTTTCTCTGAAGTCGAACCACCTTTGGCTTTTTGGTTTCGAAATTTATTGAAAACCAACGCCACCAACCACCGTGGGAAAACATCATTCGTCACGCACATGACGTTTTTCCATCTTTATCATAGTTCAAAGTGAAGATCCATAGCATATGATGGTCCTGCAATACACATGAAAAATGGGTCAAGTTATGTGTGCTCATGATCATAGTTTAAGCAAGACCATACTGATGATACTGATGTCTTTCAGGCATTCATGTTGACATTCGTCTTGATTTTATAATTGCATGTGAATTTCACTTTTCATAAAAAAACTGCAACATATATGTCAACGCATACTTAATCAACTTATCATATGTAAAATCTTAAATGCATGAGTGTGTTTTCAACACCTTAATCTCATTATACTTAAGAGTTTAATTGTATACGAAATTGAAGCCAAATATGTTGTCCACACAGTCACAGTTAAAGAATGCTTAACGTAGATCAATTAGGAAAACTATAGTAAAGAACCTGGTTGGAATCGCGATCACGAAGCTATTACTTAATAATGATTCACATTTTATACTAAAGAAATTTTAAATCGACTTACTTATTTACTTATTAGATAAATTTATAACATTACCTATTTGAATCTTAGGGGTAAGTTATAAGGAAAATTCATAGGTGGAATGCAAACTCTCCTATTAACAGCCGCTAAATATGATAAATATAAAGGAAGATCTTTTCTTTATCTTTTCTTACGCGTCCATCATTTAGTTTGTACACATAAGAGTGTCTATAGTAGAATTCTTTTTTTAGTGGCACTCCGTCTTAATTTTTGTATACATGTTATTTTGTGAAACACATTTAAAATCATTATGGTATTTCCTCTGTGTGGATCGTTATGCCTCTCATTTGAGCTCGGCTACTTTGTACATTTGACTATTTGTTGTCCAAGCCTAACTAACTGGCATACTAAAATCTTTTTTGTGTTCATAAATATAGCAGGCGTTAGTTTTATAAGAGTCCATCTTCAGATGAATAAATGAGAAAACAAATAAAGCCTATTAAGTTTGAGTTACACAAATTAGCAATATCATCTGTTGTGGCTTGTTTTGACACTCGTGTTTATTCGTTCATTACAAACAAACCACTTATTATTACTTATAATTGGACTATGTTTTCCATGAAGTGTTGTTTACCTACTCTGATCCCAGAGATTTCCTTGGCATGTCCATTTAAATGGGAGAAGAGAATCAGTTGGTAACCTTCACCATTTATATAGTTATCACACTGTACCCACATATCTTGCTCTCTGAAACATCAATCTTAACAGTACATTTTGATAACCATTAAGATGAAAAGAGAGTTTCCTTAATCAAAAACTACTTTTTGATTGCGAGTAACCTATGTCACTATGTATATTATGATATATTTACATATTCTTACCCCGATAAGCATACTCCCCTTGCCAATAACAGAAGGTTCCTACATAATAAAAACAAAGTTAAGTACATCGTAATATGAATTTTACTTCTGACATAGAAATTAAAGGTCATATTCTTTAAATTCTTGGTCGTGAATAGTTACAGTGCTTGTCTGAGTAGGTGGGAACAACATATCCTGCAATTCATCTCATATGTATTTCAAGTCCAAAGCATCTTGACTCTAAATTAACATCCTTTTACTTTTCGAATTGACCAATGGTGATATTCTAGAGGATAACAAAGTTTGGTCGCAGGTCGCAAGAGTCCAAGAGGATCTACATGCAAAATTTGGATGCATTGGGTCAACTTTTCCAATTGCAAGAAGTTCATGAGGAGCACTGCAATTGAGATTAATACTACATGCGTCAATAAAGTTAGTATATGTAATCATTTTTTCATTTTCACAAAAAAGTACATCGCTCAATTTCTTCAAACTGAATTAAAGTCACTACTGACCAAGCATATTTTGCAAACCAAGCATATTTTGCAAACCAGGCACATTATATTTTGTAAATATCATTCTTACTAATACAAAAGTAGAAAATACCAAGAAAGATAGTTTTTTCTCATGTAGTGCAGTTAGCTTTTTCTTTCTATAAAAGCAATTGATGTTGAGTGCAAGAGCAAGCTTTAAAAAAGTAACAGGAGAACATGTCATGTAATATTTCTTTTCTCTAAAGTTTAAACCTTTCAGTGGTCAAAATATGAAGGATAACATGATAGAGTTAATGAAGTCAAACATTATGTTTCCACATAGTCAAATCTATAAAATAAGCAGCCTACCCGAACACCTCTGATTTTGCATCTTCAGTTACTAAAGGAATTGCATCAAAAGCTGCACGACCATCAACAACACACTGAGACCCAATATCATCATCTTCTAGACCTCTTGGTGGAGCATAAAACCCAAACAGATGACGATGTCACCAACCCTTAGGAGGCTGAATTGTTAACTTGTGGTGTCAAAATAAGTCTATCCAAATTAAATACCACAAGTCATATATCATATGGACCGATACTGCTATAGGAATCTAATAACTGGCTCATGCATTCTATATAACTACAAAAGTAATAATCAGATAATCGAACATCAAGGGACCTAAACACGTAAAATTAGTAAGATAATCATTTTTAATGCAATACCAAGCAGCCTCTATGTAGTCAAACTGAAGATGTAATAGAGGTAAGCATATGTATTCAGTAGGCATCAAGTTGACCAGACTCTTTGAGTGGGCCGTGTTCCATCTTGTTATTGACCCGATGTCGGACCGACGATCATATCATCCTAAGCAGACTATGAGACTGTTGAATTCTCGAGGCATAATTTATTATGTATGGTATGCTGACCGTGACTCCGTAAGTTATGCTCATCTAATGGAATTTTTATTATAGTGGTCGTTTGGTGTGCTTGATCCAATATTCAATATAAAAACAAAATATAAAGTAATACATGCGGTGTGTGTAAAGCATCACCACAAAAAAATTGCTAGTAGTTCCAAGGCATTCACGCTATCACATCCCTATTATTCATGGCACCTACCAATAAGAAAAAGAAGATACACCAACATCAGCTCACAACCCCACTAAATACTAACATGGCAAAATAAAAATATAGTACCTGCATAATGATAATTATATGTGATGGGTCCAAAAGAGAATTATTGTTGCGTTTCAATGCTCTTCATCTGGGAAAAATCTATAGTCGAAGAGGATTCCAATAAATCATTCATTGTATAACTGAATGCACCTCATCAAACCACCTGTAGTGATTGGTTCATTACACCTGTAATGATATTAACATCTGCGATTTGGGGTAAACGATTGGAGTGAGTATCCTTTAAAGCACATCAATGTTACTCCCAATCATCGTTATTAATATTCAGTATCATAAAGCACATCAGGAGACATGCCACTTTGGATCAGCTGATCAAAAGTATCATCACAAGATTTTGAGGCTTGCAAGTTCTTTGACTTATGAGACCTTCAAGAAAAATGTTAGATTTAGTTAAACCACAAAGGGAGTGTTATGAAATCACCGCTTATGGCATTACATTCAAATATCAACAGTAAGTTGTCCCCTGCATAGAGTTATTTAACTAATTAATAATCTATTTCGAATGGGAGCAGCAAAACATAAACACTTCGTCAATGTTGGTTGATTCAAGCAATGCTAACGTGTAGTCAACCATTAGAGTGTTCACTAATGGTAAGAGTACGTTTGGGCATTTAAGGGTGATGGGACATAACTTTTTGGTGAGACTGTCTATTGTGACACGACATATATAAGGATCATTTTAACCACACCCTTCATTTTTTAACAGATCTAGATTTTTCCTATCTCTCCTATGTTCTTGGAATAGCCTAAGCAACAAAGGCAATGCTAATGAACATGGCGTTGTAGGTCTAAGAACTGATCATCTTCGATCTTCTTAGTGAATATTTATGTGCCTAAGACAGATTTTAGGTTAGCTTCTAGCAGAGATCACAGTAAATTTATAATCTACTGCAAGCAACATTCCGTAATGGAGTATTCGATATACCTCTTCAATTTCTTCTGCTGCTCTTTACAGAGTTCTACAATTCATCTCTTCACTTTAGAGTAATCTTGAGGATTTATAATGTATACCACAGAAAAGAAATGTTGAAGGTAAGCAATCCCGCAAATCAGGAATATAGAGTACTAACAGGTCCAAAATTGACATACGAATTTCCAAGCATATTACTAATAACATGTATTATCTTTATACAAATAATTAAAAACGACTCAAATAATTTTTGTAATTAAAATCCCTTGCAAAGTATCCAAACATCCTTAATGACACCACGAGCACAAATTAAGATGTTATGAGGCTTCATGTCACAGTGAGTTAATTGACCAAACATGTAAATAAGTGCTCGATGATCGAGGACAAACTTTGAATCTTATTTCTCTAACTTATGTATCATAGAGCTCTGAAAAGTGTACTGTGTGATGTTCTTTTGTTAATTTAATACGGCTAATGCCAACATATGCAACCAGCTGACTTGTTACCTGGTGTAGTTCAATGAGTTCTTGAGGACAACGACTTGGTAGCACCATCTTTATCCACGCCTTCCCGAGTAGTCTTACCCAAAGTCCCATTTTTCTTGCACTCACTTCTTCAGCAACTCTTTTCTTTTGTTCCTACTGTTTAAAGACACATGAGTAAAGAAGCCTGAAATAAAACTATGATTACCAAAATAGACAACTGTAAAGAGCAAGTAACTTTTTATGACAAAAGAACAATCATTAATATTTGAATTATTAGTCTGCGTGAAAGAACTACATACTATATGTCTGGCATGAATGTACTTGTTAAAAAAGTAATCATCCAAATGTATGTAATCAGATACTCGTTGAATTGAAGTCGCACAAACAATGGTTTTGCTTCTTTCTTTTTCTTTAAATCCTGTTCTTGATGCTTAAGGCCATAGATTGGATCGGCTCTAGAATGGATATGCAAAAACGTATATTTCAAAACAGGTTGATGTTTTATATCATTCCCTATTTGACAATACACAAATGGTTAACTCAAACACCAACACTATTGAGAAACCAAACACCACACACAACACTGTTAATTGAAGCAGCCTGCATTATTTTGCACATTCCATGCATTTGTTGAAAGCTGATAAGGAACTTATATCAGAAATCTCGGTCGACATCTTATCTAAGATACAGCCTAACAATATTGCAATGTGAACAAAGAATAAAAGATCTTTACCGATAAGGAAGAACAATAATCCAGAAGTAAGTTGCTTCAAGAAATCAACCCTTTTACACTTGAACCTTCCAGCGAGTATCTGCTTTTGCCTTACAGGCCGGTTTCTATAGGGTTAGCAAGCGGCTTGGGGTCCATTTGTTTCAGCTTCATCAAAATTTTAGCACAGTACCAATAGTAACTTTAAAAAGATATATGTAATCGCAATTTACTTACACACCGATTAATTTCATATACCTAATTTTATAATCGCCAAGATCACAATAATTAAAACATAATCAATCTAATCGCAGAGATCAAAACATAATTCTTTACATACTAAGCATAATCAAAACATTTTCTGCAAATGAATAGATACAGAAAATCATATTAGGGTTTTCTTTTAATGAGAAGGTTATGTTTTGACTCCGGAGAGATATTAGGGTAAAGATCGTATATATTATTTTCTATTTAGGATAATATATATTTGAACCGTTTATTTATTTTAATTTGTAAAATATAATCCAAAAATAATTATTAAAAAACGAAAATTACAAAATTACCAAAAATAAAAATGATGACATGGATTAATTGGATGCTTATGTGGCATATCCCTCCTCTTATATATAATGTAAAGATATATATATATATATATATATATATATATATATATATATATATATATATATATATATATATATATATATATATATATATATATATATATATATATATATAGATATATATATATATATACTAGTTGCGTAACCCGCCCAACGGGCGGGTTCGTTTCGTAAACCTTCCATTAAACAACGTTTGTCGATTTGTTTTAATGGTTGGTTGTGGCATATAAAGTTGTCGGTGTGAAACAAAGGATCTTCAATATTCTATTTCCTTTGAATTTTGAGAGTGATACATACACCCATCCGGACTTTGGTAATTAGATAATACTAACACACATAATATGCATGTTTACTTCATAATATTATAGATAATATTAAATAAATGTAAATAATAATTCTACTAAACAACACATAATACTAAGTAGTTATAAATATGAATTCTAAACAACACAAAATAATTTTAATAATATGGTTAAGACTAAGTAGGCGTAAATAAATATCCGGCGTACGTTTCTCCAATGTCGTTATTCTCGCTGGTCCGTTTCTATATTTTGGTTTAAAAAGATAGCGCCAAGGTAATTAATCATACATATTACGTAATGTTTATAGTGAGAAATGTTTGATGTGTGATAAATACATATGTTCAAATAAAGAACTATCCCCATCATTTAGAGATGGTTCGTAAAGATCATTATTGCTACCAAAATACTTTATTATGATGGCTTGATGCCAAAGCTTTTTATTCGTCTCCCATTCGTCTCACCTATGAAAATTACTGGTCAATGAAACATGCTAGAACAATACAATATTTTGTTCATATAAAAAGTTAAATATACTCATTCTCATTTTGAGCCAAAACATGTTCGACCAAATTGTTTGTAAATTGCAAGTTCACCAATATATCATGTTTGTTTTTGTTGTACATCCAAACACATTGATACGTAATTAGATTGCGTTATCAAAAACATAAAATTTGATTTAGATCTACCAAATATAATTAATAAAAAAACATGAAACAAATATAGTAGCCATTACGAATTAAAACGACGACCCACATTATTGTTTTCTATCAGACAATGATCCATGAGTTTTGCAAATCTATAATTACATAATAAAACATGTGAGATCTTCTAAAATTGGCAAGATTGAATTCTCATCCAATTATATTTATTAAATATGGCAAGTTGTCGGTGTCTTTCTCACAGTTTATACCATATAACCATTTGTAACAACCTGTTAAAATAAGATTTTCTAATTTATATTAAAATATATTTTTATCTATTTATTATTTTCATAATATAAGTTCATTATATTTCTTAAATGTTTTTTAATCCAATATCAATTTCGATGAATTGTATTAACTTTCAGTTTTTTTTACGTGTTTTTTTATTTCACCCTTTTACCCTTTTAACATCAATGTGAATATGAACTTGATAGGTAAGATATTAACATTTGTTTAGTTCAAAAATTATCACCGAGTATTTGTCGCCGATTACAAGGATTATTTCTATAATATTTCTATAACTTTTTTTTATAATAAATGCTATACTCTTAATGATACCAAATGAAACCGAAAAAATCCGTCAAAAGAAGAGAAGTCCCGACAAAAAACCTGGTATATATGTGTCTTATGCTTTTTCACATTGCTTTTATGAACCATTGCTCCTTTCTTACATCCCGAACAATTTATTTGTAGTAGGTGGTCAAATTTCTTATCCTACTTTGTAGGAATAATGACAACACCCCCTCCCTGGTCTCGACTATAGGTACCACACATTACATGATTATTAAGTTTAGGAGATATTTTCTTTCACAATATACCTTCCAGCACAATTCAAAAAATAAAAGAAGTACTGTATCTAAAGTATGGTCCAAATTTTTTGAACGTTAATGATCAAATTAAAAAAAGAACTTGTGCCAACTACAAATTTGCAATGATATAGTAGTAATAAATTCTCTAGAACCAACATAAATCAATACTCCGTTTATCAGCAACACATGACCAAAGTCTAAAATTTTGAATTTTTAGTATAAAAGCATAAAGGAACAGTTTAATGCAGTGTTTTGAAACCCGGTTTTTGAATCGACCCGGTCGAGTCACCGGGTCCAGGTCAAACCGGGTCAACCAAGTTGTAAATTTTTTTTCTTTATATTTTCAATAAATAGCTAAAATTATATATAAAAACCATAAAAACTTCCGTATATTAAGTATGTGAATTGTTTAGCAACCAATATAATATGTAAAAATAAAATTCCTTCGCAAACACGTAAAATTTTTACTATTTTTTAAACAAAAATCCAAAAAAATTGAAACCCGGCCATGTCTCGAGAACCGGGTTAACCCGAGTCACCCCAAACCCGGCAGGTCTAGCCAGGTTTCAAAAATATGAAACCCAGCCAATATGACCCGTTTTGTTTTTTACCAGAACTGGGTTAACCGGTTGACCTAACCGGTCGAACCGGATCTGAAAACATTGGTTTAATGAATGAATACAAGATACTTAAGGCATTGAAGAATCAACACAAAAATGATTAAAAAAAAGAAATTGATAGATATGGACTATGGTCTTTCTAACTGATGTACACCTATAATATAATGAAACATTATATTGATCAGCTCAGATGGTAATGTGTTCGCATAATGCTAGCCTTCATGAGATGGTTCGTTTTTGTTTGGAGCCATTCACTCGCCCACAAAATCGATATTCAGAAAGGTTCCTTGTTCTCGGACCGTCCCAACACTATCATCATGCGCAACATCTCCACTTCCTCCTTTGGCCTGCCTGACGCCTTCTGAGACGAAACCTGGAATTTGAGATCATGCATACATATAGGATCAAGACCTATTCATGGGCTCGTAAGTGGGTTCTTAAATTTGTTACTTGATCAATAACATTCAGGAGCAGTGTCACGAGGCTGATGGGATATGTGGTTGATCATTTTCAGTATGCTATGTTCAGCTTGCCGGTGTTGATGTGTTTTGGAGAAAAGTCGTCTTTCAGCTCTTTCGTTGCATCTCAAACCTACTGATCTTGGTGTTGCTTTTAGCCGTCTTTCGTCCACTGCAACTCACCAAGTAACGGTAAGTTTTTAAAAATAATCACAAAAGAATTTTAAACAATAATTGTGGCTAAAGATTTCCATATTAGTCGAAATTTCGTCCAGTTAAACAACTTTGTTAAACAATTTCAGAAATGGTTACCTTTTTTACAACTTGGTCATCTTTGTAGAACTGTTCAATATCAGGTCACATGATCACGCTATAAAAATCAAATTAAATTATATTATGTATTAGTGGGAGAGAAGATATGCTGTAATAATCTGTAAATCAATATCAGGTGAACACGGATACTGTGAGATTTATGAATCTGCATTGCTCGAAATATATTATACATAGAAATCATTTCATATTTGTTGGTCTTGAATTAGATAAGTCAAGTTTCGGCTACATATTAACAGTGAAAAAATCGGGCAATATGGCAACAAACTCTGTTTAAAACTTATTACTTATTATTCTAAGGGATTTATATGCAACATATAATTTTAAGCACTACAATACTAATAACTGTTTCATGTGCAGATAAAATCATACATCAATTAAAGTCCTTTCAGGCAGGCACATACATGGAATACGATAAGAAAACATGCCATATTAAAAAAAGATGTACATCACCTTGTATGGTGCGCACATTGATCTAATTTTGCAACTGGCGTTACCATGTTTTGCCAGCCATGATATATTCCATTAATGTCACCCTTCTTCTAATGGCAGTTGTAGCCACCAAAAGACTGAACGTCACCACTGTAGGTCACCTAATCATTCCTATTAAAGAAAAACTAATCTACATGATCAACTACATGGAATGGTGTATCATTCCAAAGGTGAATGCTTCCTATTACGACACCATAGATTTTCAAGATACGTCTTTGGGGTTGGGATGAGCAACCCAAACATGCCTATTCTGTTTAGTTGCTGCGGCTTGCAGCAGAGGTGGATTCCTCCAATTCTCAAATTGATGTTGATCAGTTCAACGTGTTTAGTTAAATCAGTATTCGGGGAAATTAAAGGAGGAAACAGATGTTATCCGATAAATGATAACTTTCATATGTGCCCGTATTGTTTGACAACAATAGAACAGACTAATGTCAATTAATTCAAGAATTTGAAAACTATTTAAATACGAAGAGTCACCTAATTCAATATTTTTTTTATAATATTATCCTATGCGATGAAATGAATTATATTTGCGATGATGGTCATTATCAGAAACTACAAATATGAATAAATGTAAAATGAAACATAGCACTAAAATACCAAGGCTTCTAATGAGTGTTTGTATGTACCTAACATATTTAACTTCTTGTTTTTGTAACCATGAGTGTATCAGCTGATTACGCCTAGAATATATTAATCATTACGTCACAAAAACGAAGTATTAGAGTGGTATGACAACTATGTTTAGTATCTAAAACTAACAAAGATCCTGCAAAATTATTATTTTGTCTTCAGAAATATGTTAAATATATGTTACTATAAACAAATTTCAAATAACTTGAAAACATATATGTCTTCCTCTAGAACATCAGTCTGCATCAAATTCACAATTGTGACTCTTGCTTCAGGCTCCTTTGAAACTAACCTGACTTGCACTGTTAATCGGGTTAGTTAATGACGTAACGAAGAACAATAAAACTTACAGGTTAAACATTATTAGTAAAACATTGCTAAAAGATGGAGTCGATTCAATCAAGCCATCAAATGATTAAAATAGATCACCACTTTCTCTTCAGAGTAAAAGTAGGCCTAACTGATCTCTACAATACCATCTTATGATGCAAGTATAAACCTATTAAAAATGTACACATATTTATATTTGAGCAGAAGTTCAAGAGTAAGTTTCTCTTTTCCTATTCCTTATTAGGGTTTGCAAGAATTATGGACTGTCAAAATAAATGATACAGAATGCACGTTAATTAGAATTCAAGACAAAGTGAATGATACTAAGCTAACTACTTAACCACCTTTTCATTAAATTAAATTTGCTTTGTAACCAAGATCAATTCTTGCACTGAGCCACAATCAGTTACATTAAAGTAACTAATTCCACATGAGATTTATATTAACCTTATTTACCTTTATTTAGATTCCAAGTTTTTAGTCTACCAAGTACAAACAAAAAAATATATACATACACAAAATCTAAAAAGTAACACAATTTATTAAGGCTTTTTAACATGTACATCTAAAAGAAGATGACCAACTTGCAAAAATCCTACAAAAACAGCAACATATCCATACACTATATAAAATCTACAAAACAGATAATCCATACACAAAATCTAAAACATAAAACTAAAGTGAGTCATGTAATTTGACAAGAATGATCATAACAGTATGCTCATACCCTAAGAACATCAATTTAAAACTGAAAGAAGCTTTGATGTGACCATCCCAATTCTCTTAAGCTATTACCTACATGTTTTATCCTCACATTGTTTCAGTAAGTTGTTTCCAATGACCTTATGTGAGCAGGAATTGTTTTTAGGCTCAAACTGTATGTAGCCTTTCCGGACAATCTGATAAACTGGAATGATACACTTATTAACGGGTACCCTTTATTAATATGCATCAAAGATCCATCAGGCAACCTAAACAGCAATTTCACTTTCTTGTTAGTTGAGAAATCGGTGTAGAAATCCCAAAATCACTAAAAGAAGTTTTGAAACATAGCACACTTACACACGAGATTCATCAAACTTTCCCATTGAAGACAATCCTCAAAGACATTCTGTGCCTTTAAAGGTGAAGAGACATTAACAAAAAGTCAAAACACACTTATTAACGGGTTGGGTTTCATCTTGAATGAGGTCAAATAAATAAGCTTAAGGGGGAAATTCCCAAGACTTCGTTAAAGTTTTCTTTTCAGATGCATATAGTCTTTTAAAACATTTTTTATTCAAAGATGTACCCCATTACGTTTGATCGCCTGTGTTAGCCTTAAAATGTTTGCGACTAACGGAATTACATTAGTTTCATAGCCGGGACTTGCAGGGACTAATACTTTCATATGTAAAGTCCAAGTCCCGGGCTATATAAACCCCTCCATACTTCCATGGAGGGGTGAGGCTTATCATTTCCTTCTTGTCTTTCTTTCACTAGAATAAACACACTTTTCTAGTTACTTGTTTCTCTCTCTAAAATGGCTAAACACCACTTCTATCCTCCCCGACCTCCGGATATTTTACCCGTGTTCTTAGTGAATCCAACTTAACAGACTGGCTGATGTGGGCTGCGCGGTGCCTCTACGTTAAAAAACAATAATCAGCAACCAACACTCCTAAATACGAATTACCTTCTTGAAGATATTACCATCGGTGATACCTTTGCTTGCTGATCTTCGCTAGAGAACGTTTTCTGAACCGATGACTCAAAATGCAGAGAAGAATAATGATTTCCAATTTGCATCCCTGCTCAGAGTACTCATTTAGAATTTTATCGTATGCAAATCACATGTTTTTAGTATGGCTTTTTAGGTATTGTGTAACATACTGTTATTAAAAAAAGTCAAGATGACCAATGTTAAAAATAAAAGAAACCGAAGGCGCAAAACAACATCAGAAACCTTCTGCCTGATTTAGCTCATGGTCCATGTGTGCTTTGTAATCGGGCATATCGATCCCATCACGTCAGCGATGACCTAACTTTTGGGCAGCCTGTGATGCTTATTATGTGTGACTTGCCCTCCTTTCACGACGACTTAAATCTGGTTAAGTAGGTCCACACATACCACTACATTCAAAACGAAAAATTAAGAAACACGTTAATAACAGCAAATCTGGTGTTCATATATATGGCCTTTAAAAAAGTTTGAAAAGAAACAAACAACAAAGACCTATCTGATTTGGAGCTTCAAACCTCCTCAAGGCCCCAATGATTCTTTTAAATGGTTATGTTGGGAGAGACACCTATAGGTTGGAAAAGGACGACGATTAGAAGATTTGTCATGTTTTGTTATTCCTATACACCAAAAGAAAAGAAGCCGAAAGCCGTTATTAAGTTCCTTGGTGGTGCATTTATAGGAGCAGTTATTGTACCTTTATCCCAGTTGGTTCTTCAAAAATATATGCATGCTTCCCTCTGTAATTCAGACATAAGAATATGATATAGGAGGGAGGATTAAGGTTTTGAAAGAAAAATAAGTCGTATATTATAGTTGTAATTTTACCCTTTTGTTTCTTAATAAATCCTGCTATTTAACCTTATCGGTCGACCTTGATTATAAGAATAAATATACACATTCAAAAAAAATGGTTGTACCAGATAAACAACTGGTTTGGCTTCCTCGATCACATTCCCTCTTAATGAAGTAACATCTACATCAACCATTTGAACAGTGTAATACGAAAATTACATTAATGCTCACAATAAAAAAAGTGTAACATGAAAATTACATTAATGCTCACTATAAAAAAAGTGTCCCGTGCTTGCAAATATGTCACATGATCTGTAATCTTCAAATATGCAATCAGTTCATGATCTGTAATCTTCAAAGATGCAAATATAAAGTAATCTTTTTAACCTGTATTTGATGGTTTAACAACACGGTAATAATAATCCAAACATAATGCAAGACCCACTTTTTGATATTAACACATGCATATATGAGCAAACTTACATTGATGTTCAAGGCTTTCTCAAGTTCCTGTATAGCCAAAGCCATTCTTGAACGGCAAGAGCAATACAAATAATTAGGGTTTAGGGCGATGTTTAGAGAATAATAAGCGAATCCGAAGTTTAAAAAAAATATATACTTTCCAAAATAAAAATAAATCTGCCAATTAGAAAGATATAGTTTCCAAAATAAATAAAATATAACATAGCCAATGAAATAATGCCACGTAGGACATGAGGTGACGCAAATTTATTTTCCTAGTCAAACTTAGCCCCATATATATATTTTATATATATATATATATATATATATATATATATATATATATATATATATATATATATATATATATTATATGTATATATATATTATATGTATATATATATATATATATATATATATATATATATATATATATATATATATATATATATATATATATATATATATATACATATATATATATATATATATATATACATATATATATATATACATATATATATATATATATACATATATATATATATATATATACATATACATATATATATATATATATATATATATATATATATACATATATATATATACATATATATATATATATATATATATATATATATATATATATATATATATATATATATATATATATATATATATATATATATATATATATATATATATATATATATATATATATATATATATATATATATATATATATATATATATATATATATATATATATATATATATATATATATATATATATATATATATATATATATATATATATATATATATATATATATATATATATATATATATATATATATATATATATATATATATATATATATATATATATATATATATATATATATATATATATATATATAATCACAATTCTATTTCAAAATCAATTCTTGCCAAACAAAATTAAAAGTTTAATCAATTTATTAAAATGTCAAACAGAAAAAACATATTTACTCATTATCTATTTCAAAACACATTCAAATTTACCTTAGCTGATGTCTACATTTATGACAAGTACCTGAGTTACTAAGGATAGCATACACTCATAAATAATACTAAAGACTTTTTATTCACCATCGCACCTACATTGAAATTAAATATGTGAGAATTATTACTGACTTGCAAATTAGTAGGTTTGAGCAACTTAGACGCCTTAAAATTAATGAAGCAAATGTAGTTATAGTACTAAGTCTGATATGTAAGATTTAATTTGTGGTTAAACATATTATGTGTTAGGTTACTGGAAGGCTTACCTTCCTCCAATGCCTTCAATAATACTTCATCATAGACAATGCATCGAGCTAAAGCAGAAGATTGTTCATGTGTGATGCCTTCAAGTATACAAACTCAACCTGTTAAGAGTGGAAGAAAAAAACAGATACGACTCAATTAAAGAATTTTCATTTGTGATTTGGTTGAATAGCTGCAGCTTCATCAACCACCAAAAGTTCAAATTTTGACAATTTTCCATGTTAATAAGCTCGTATATACTGCAAGTATATGCGGTTATAAGTATCAAGATGGAACTAACCAACCACAATCCAGTAACCAACGATCATATAAGCGGACAATTAATAATGAGAAAAAAAGAGATAAAAATTGACCCTTTCTTGGCCAGTCCTTGTGTCTAGACAATCGAACTTAGGATGACATCAAGACACTACATGACACGGTCATAGTCAACATCTGATCTTACACGATTCAATAGGACAGCCACTGAAGCAAGTTCAAGTGAATAAAACTATCGAGGTTCCAAGAGTGGGGGAATGAGTTGACATGTCAAACAGGAAAGATAGATCATAATTTCGACTCGTGAGACAGACTGGAGGAGTAAGAAAAAACCTTGTCTATTGATATATCCAGAATGAGGAACTCGCATTTTTCCGTCTAAGACAAGTCGAAGTTTCTGAGAAATTTATACTTCATAAGACAATGTCATACAGTTGCAGCAAGCATCGTAGGTATCATATCACCAGGGCCGACCCATTGATTTTGGTAGACCTGTGCCACAATATTGAAAAATACTCTACCAAACACGAAAAAACTAATTGTATTTAGGTAAGTAATTCATTAGTAAGGAAAAAGATTAGTACTAAGGACCAAAAGGGGCCTCATATTATGAAAATAAGAAATGCAATCAATAAATTGGATAAGGAACTACATGAAAGAGACTATACCAATATAGTTTTGGTATAAAAACTAAAAGGACCAATGAATTGTGTACACGTACAAAACACAAGTGAAAAAAGAGGCATTTTTTATAGTGTGGCCTTTTTGAATTGTGTCACTGCACTGGTTTTTCTCAAATCGCTTGCAAAGGAACCACACTTGAAAGTTAGTACTTTGAGATATCTAATAACCTAAGTCACAAAGGGAGGAGGTTCATAACTTGTATCCACAGACGATATATCAAAAGCAACCAAGACAAGTATGGATAGCCGCAATAGTATCAAACATTTAGTCTCCAAAAGAGACACGCTGGTTCTAGATCCGAAATTTGGTGAGCTCTGGGCTCTGATTCGCAACCACCAAACTTATTATTGCGCCTGGGTTGTCTTCCAAGACACTCAACTGATACAATCCACCCTTCTTGTACCATTTCCCAATGACATTGCAGTTGTGAGAAATTTGCCATTAATAAGGGTCTAAAAGATACACAGAATCCGATATAAGTTTGACGACATATATGAGACACTTGGTGACTGGGTCACATGCTGCTTCATTGCTTAATCAACGAAGATCAACATCTGGTCCTTTCATTGTAAGGTTTCCTTGATTGGTTGGAATTTTTTTCTATGCTACCGGATTCAGCACTTGTGCCTTAGGAGCAGTGCGAACATAACTAAATCCTAGCCCTCAGCCAGACGGATCATGAAAGCTAATATCCAACCGCTTAAAAGAAAGTGCAGTCCAAAGCTAGAGGACGAAGTCACCTTCACTATTGAATTGATTAGAAACCCAACTGCACATTGCGCTTCTCCATTTCAAGTCCCATACAATGTACCACCACCACCTGTCCCTCCATCATTGGACCCTGGACAACAAAAGATTATTGATAAACTTGTTGAGTAGGCATTGAATATTTTTAAAGCTATGATCCATGAAAAGCTAAAAGATAATCCCGCTTATAGTTTCTTGCTTGGGGGTGACGAACATGGTTATTATCGGTACAAATTATGTTTAGTTGTGCGCCCACCTGGTAGCATGTATAACCAACCACCGTTTACTACAGCTTCTGCTAAAATGTTACACTCTCCCAATCATATGATGAACCAATCACCCATAAACGCTCCCCATCCAGCTGCTGGTCCTGGTGCACATCAAATGCATAAAGACCCTTACCAACCATATCATGACCAGTAGCATCAGCAACAATCTTAGCCATTGTTGCTCACGTTAGGCCAGAGTTTTATGAGTATTCGAGGGCTTTTAAAGGGTTGTCAGAGCCACTTCCTTCTGAACTTGCATCTGAGATGAATAATGTGCTCAACAGACTCGCAAGCACAAAAGAGTTGATTAAAGGAGCTAAGATGTATGGTCAACATGTGAATATGAATCTCTCGCCACTTTTTGAAACCGCTGCAGCAGCTTTGCTGAGATAACCAGCCATAGTGGGCAAGTAGGCTTTGTCCACACATCCTGAATGTAACATAAAATAAACGCTCATAAAAAAATCCAAAAGCAAAAAGCATAACCTCAACAAACTGTGCAATAAAAGAGACATTTGTATTGGAATGAACACCATATAGAGGGCGAGCATGCAATTTAGTAAATGGGTTTAAATGCTTCTTATGTTCCCAAAGTATCAAAAGTGGGTATATCAAATAATTATTTGACCCACGTGGTGATGTTACATATTCTGATAAATCCCATATGTAGCTTGTGTGTTGGACTGGGTATACCCAATGTCTATGGACCCTCGTATTATAAAATCATAGATCAGCCACCAACGTTGTGTAACCTTAAAGAAGACGGGGCATGTTTGTATTCGTTCCTTTCTAATGTAAGCATGGTAATCGGCGACCAACGAAATTATGATGCATAAAGGCTTGTTAATGTCAAGAAGTTTATGGACTCTGCGCCTAATTCAATTGTCATAGAGAGAATTATCTGTATCAGGGAGATATTATGATCTCAAGGTACTATTCTAGCAGTTGCCCCTTTTTGATATTTGTTTGTCTATACAAAACAAAAAGCAAGAAACATAAGGAATTTCAAAACGTGCGCACGCCATTCAGGTTTAGGTGAAATAGGTGTACATAAATGCGCCCTGGTTCTCTCATACCAATATTCAGAAAGACTTCAAAGTATGTATTTTTTAATTGCTTAAACAATAATCGTTTGTTCTCTTATATATCTTTTGTATTTGCTTTTCATGCAGATTATTTGCATATAATCTGTGATAAAATGAAAAGAGAACGCGACACTTACAGTTATTACCAGCAACCCAAGATGCAAACACCAAAAAGCTGCTGCAAGTAGCAGTGTTTTGGAGGTACTCCAGTGTTTCCTCGTTTTCTCAAGACCTTGATTTCAGCCTAAGAGAGCGAATAATTTCAGGTTAATCTTAAATCGATATGAAATTAAAAGAATTAGCATTGGGAAATTGGGAAACTACGTTTTAGCAGTTTACTGTGTATTAATTTGTTGTATTTGAACTCAGATTCCACTTATAGATCCAAATACACCCAAAAACAATATGCCAACGCCTGTCTTGATCACTCTGCCTATTTGTTCAGCAATCCATCCTGCTTAACTTTGCGTCCATCCTTGCAGCTGCAACACCATGACACTCCCTCTTAACCGATTCTCCGTAGAGAAATTACAATGTAAGACCATATCATAGGTATAGCTGTGACAACCGAACTGCTCCTGAGTCCAAGTAATACCTCCATTGTAGCATTACTTTGGGACACAAACTTCTTAAAGCACATTTGATCAGTAAACTGGACATCATGGAGAATATAGGTGACCTACAGCAGGTTGGTCAACCAATTAAATCACCAATCTGAATTAAGAAATATTGAACCCATCTATTGATTATTATCGTATTAATTTTTACATAGAAGAGTTGAGTAACTTTCACAACTTTTCTTAGTTATTGACAGAATTTCAAATCCATGCATTCATCTAACACTCTGTAGGGCATGATAAATCCAAGCACACATTAGAAAAATAATAGTTTATCTAACTCCCTTGATCAACACTAAGAAATAGAAGTTTTTATGTCATAATTGTATTGCAGCTCTCTAGGTTATTTAAACAAAAAATATTAAATTTCCAATGAACTTTCATTCTAAGGTCTATGATTCCCTAAAGAAAATATAATAAGCTTGAACCAATACAAATCAATAGGAAGCTTACTTTTTGACTGACCTTATTTAAGAGAGTGCTTAAACATGAAGTTGCGCAGCTGCTAGCCTCGCTATAGGGACTCTGCCATAATAATAATCAGGATTCGCAAAACTAACACCATTAAGACTTTCAAACACAAACAGATAAACATACACGCAGAGAAACGTTACTAAATGGAGAGCAAGAGTCATAATATTGCCCAACTCCGTCAAAATTTGTAACAACAGAAGGCTCGCTACCATTCTGACCACATATCCCCACTTATTTATATTCATTGTTGTTACATGGTTCATTCAAAGTAATAACTATCAGTCAAAGTTATAGGTTGGAAATATGGATACATTTGAAAGAAATGGGTCATTTTAGGTCATATTTTGCCTCTAATGGGTCAAACGATTAAACTTTCAAATAAATGGTTATGAAAGAAAGTTAATGATGTATTAAAATTACATAAATCTTCCTACAACCTTTATTTCGGAACAATATGATATAATTGCAATTATCTATAAAATTTAAGAAAATAAAAGATGCAAAATTGTTTTAGTTTGCCTCAATTGCTGCACACTTTCTCCATGACTGTTAAGTAACTCACACTCATCACTGTTTTCCATATTAAGTTGTAGATCTTTCTAGACACAATTTGTATCATTCTATCAGCTCGGTTATATAATTTTCAGATATATAGGTGAACTAATTTCTGTTGGGAGCAAAAGCGATGAGTGATTGAGAGGTCTATCAATAAACATAATAGAATAAACCATATCTTAGCCATTTGAGCTTTTCCATTTGATGTCCATAATCAAGGGTGAGCAACTGATTTAGGCGAAAATAAAAAGGAGATGCAATATGTAGAATCGATTTTGTTTTAAAAGTTAACTAATTAAGCTCTGTATCTTGCTTAGTAAAAGCATATGTAAGACAAACTGTGTAGCAGGAGAAACTTACACCAGCCCACTCGCCAAGACCCTTAGCACTGGAACAGAGATCAAGATAACATTGTAGTCACTCATCACAAAGAGCCTTGACCAACTTTAGATAGTCAGGTTGGTTACAGTCCTCAGCCAATAAATATATTTGAGCAGCATGCTTCTCGGTCACTTTCGCAGCCACATGAAGTCCCTTGATTAGGCCACCTTGAGCAAATGTGCACTGGCTCACACCTCAACTGGAACAACAACTTCATCACTACAAAACCATATAAATTACTTGAATACTCAAATGAAAAAAAACTAATAACAAAATAATTCACAAAATTTAGATGATTTGCAAGCATTTGACAGATACAAAATTAATTCACAGTATAAAGAAAAGGCAAATTGTAATCACAAATTAAATGTACTTAACTTTATATTGACTTACCTTCAATCTGGTCAAGGGTTTCAAGAAGAGATCCGTTGGAAGCATGCCATGCTTTTTGGCATGTTTGTTAACCTAACGTTTTATTGATTTACTTCATAACTATAGCAACCTAGATCCCATGATTTTGTCTTTGTTCAATGTAATGAATCAATGAATTAATTTCTCTGAAGATCGAATCGATGAACGAATGATAGTATGGTTTAGAGAAAAAAGATATATGGAGTACGACGAATGGACGATCCATGTATACTAATGGATCGTATATTCTATGTTGATGTAGGGACAGATTTCAAGGTTTTTGAATTAAGTTTTGTAATCTGGTATCACAACTGTTGGTTCTAGGGTTTTGGAAAACTAATACAAAGATGGGGAAGATTTATGTTGAATGTGAATATAAGCCGGGTATAGGGACATGACCCGAATGATGATTTACGGCCTGAATGATGCTGACGTGGATTAATGGCTGCTTATGTGGCATATCCCTCCTCTTATATATAATGTAAAGATATATATATATATATATATATATATATATATATATATATATATATATATATATATATATATATATATATATATATATATATATATATATATATATATATATATACTAGTTGCAAAACCCGCCCGATAGACGGGTATGACTTGTGATGTTCGTTTACGTTTTTATTCTAGTAATTATTGATGTTAAAAAATTGAAACTAAAAAGAAGTTAAAAGGTATAGAAATTCACGATATATAATAGATAATCCAAGTTTATAAAAAATATATATTTTTTGAACATAGATGTCATGATATATACTCTTTATAATGAAGGGACCTACAATTTTTCTTAAAAGAAATTTAAACCGATGAAAAAATAATAGAAACTTACCTGACTATCAGATGCATAATGACTTGTGATTGTCATTTACGTTTTTTATTTTGATTAAAATTTGTGTTAAATAGTTGGAAATAAAATTGAGTTAAAAGGTTGATAAACTCATGATATAAAATAGATAATCAAAATTTATTAATAGAATGATATCATAATATATATACTATCTATAATGGAGGACCTTACAACTTTTTTAAAGAAATAATATACTATAACGTTAAAATGAATAGTTTACAATACACACATATTATATTTAGTCTTTTTAAAAACAAATAGTTTATTATTTTATCTGTATAGATTCAGAGTCTTTCGCGTATAAGTTATGTTCAGTAACTGGCAACGACTGTTTGCGCCATAACCTTATCTAAAACCTACTTTCATATCATACTTATATATATTAATACCATCGTCAACGGCACGAAGCCTTTAACCTTTCGAAACCATGTATTGAGCGGGAAAATGAATATAAACCATTGTTGGGTACTAAATCATGTGAGATGTGAAAACTACTGCGTATTAAATGATGGAATCAATAAAAAAAAACAAAATTACCAATTAATAAAGATATAGAGATAACACACGTCAAATTCAAAGCCATGCATTCACATTCAATGTAAGGGGTCGTAAGATATAGAGATAACACACGTCAAATACAAAGCCATTCACATTCAATGTAAGGAGTCGTAATGTTAGAACTTCACTTACATCCGATTGTATCTCAACGTTTTTTTAGTGTAATATATTTTTTTGAGGTTGAGTCCTTTTTACCCAGAAAAAGTTATAAAAAAGGCTTAATTTCTTCAAAATAGCCCAAGATGACACTCTATTTGGTTTTTTCACCTATTAAACCAAAATTTCTCTAAATACCCAATGCGCCTTATGCGACTTATTGAAATTTTTCAAATACGTTTTTTTTACTAAGTTGTATAGGCCGCATAAGTCGAATAGGTATTTTGAAAAATTTTAGTTTCGTAAATGCAAAAAATAAATAGTTAATAATCTTGAGGCATTTCAAGAATTTGCCCTAAGAAAAATTGAATAGATAACAATAATCATAGTAAGAGAACATGTTAATTAAGTTACAGTCACAAAATGTTTGAAAATTGTTTATTGACAAATGAAAAATAGAGCATTTTAAAACATAAAAGACCAATGCACTCACAAGATATAGAAGCCCAGATGATGGAATCAAAAATTTATTTTGCGAATAACCTTGACTTTCATCCTTTAAGCGCAACGTTTCATGGTTGATCATACACACCAATTTACATATCTGTTTCAAGATCAGAGGCCAACTTTGAGCAACAATATATGGTTACACATGACAGAACAATAAATAGATTTCATATTGTTGATAAAAGGAATTGAATCATACAAAATTTTATTCTTGACAAGACGTTAAAAATTGTATATTTCGGGCCAATGTGGAGGCATAACTCACAATTGTAATTTCAGTTGTAAAAACGACATGAGGATCATTTGTACGTTTTAAGACCACATGTTATATATACATATTAGAATCTTAAGAAAAAAACGATTCTATCATAATGAGACCGGCATAAGAGGATACATATATATCTCTTAACTTTCAAGTTGCATAAGTGCCCAGCCATCATATCTCGTCATTCATAAGTTGGCTTAAAAGTACAAAAATAAAAAAAAGCACACATTCTTGACATATCTGAAGTCTGAACTATACTTATAAAGGATTAAATTAGATTGTAATTAGTCGATTAGTTGATGTACATATCTAAAAGTTCAACGGATCTTACTTTAAGTTAGTTTGTTAGAAATATTTATGAGCACAAATATCTGAGATTAACTAACGTATATATTAGTATAGTTCTTGGGAAGACTATGATGTTTCGGTTTCTTAAAATGAAAGCAAAGTGTAATAGTCGAGCCAAAATATAACATTAGCTTAGATAAAATACCGACATGTTGCAAGACAGCAGGTCAAATATCGCAAGATAGTGTGTATTTAAAGCTTTTAAGTTAACCCGTTTAAATTAATCACATAACCCGACCGACACACCCATTTTACGGCCTTAAATGTACAAAGTAGAATTTCGTTCACTTTACTATATTATACCTCAGTTTGATCGAGCATGTCAATAGTGGCTTACATATCACCTCATTTAGCTGAATAGATACGTAAAAGATCCGCAGGTGAAATAAATATCAATTGACATTCCACAGTGAAATAGTTCATTACTAAGATAGAAAAAAGATTTAGAAACTTTTTGGATCCAAATCATTTTCACCCATACTTTTCCCCTTAAGTAAATTTCCTATAGGTCTTTTTTAAGTTATTTTCCCACTAACCCAAGACACAGTCACCTAGTTTTCTCACAGATCATTTATAAGAAATGTGTTCGCCATACTTGACATATAGTCTGATGTTGATTAGTGATACCTGGGAAAATATTGCCACTTTGTAAACTGCGTTAATCAAGCTGGATAACCTTTGTATCTGTTGTAATCAAACTCATTTTGTCCCTATAAAGTTAACAATTTATAAAAAAGCCGCTTCAACAATATTTTGATATATATCAAACAACAATAGTTAGAGTGAGACTTTGAACAGTGTACTTTGGCGTGGACACCAATGTTACTGAATTTATACCCATTAAAAACCTGCACAACTGAAAATTCAGAGTGAGACTTTGAATATGTCAAAAGTAAAGCCAAACATCATTTCTTCTAATCTATACACGGGTGTTTGGAATGCCTATGTGAATGCATAAAGGGTAGAAACTGTATACATGCCTTGTATTTATTCTCGAATACACTGAAACTTTAATTCCAAACACACTTACCTTCTGATGTTCGCGCTTCGATGATCCTTACTTGAAATATTTTGACATAAGAAGCATATCAGTATTTTGAAATTGTGTTTGATACAAATAACTAAAACTATTATGATTTAAAGAAACACACTACCCTACTTTCTTACTCTTTTTCGGGGATATCGAAAAGATGGTCCAACCACAAAGCTCACATATAGCTTACTCAACAATGTACATATATTCGTAAATCTCATTTGGATGAACCAAGAAGTATGTATGTACACAACGCCGTAAGTCGACTATATAAGCAGAATACATAAATTTTAACGTAGGTATTTGCGTAAACTTTATCAGATTATAAATACTAATTTTCCAATTATTTGAAAAAAGTCATTTAGATTAGGTCCTGTTAATTTGTCATCGTGTAACAAATGTCATATTAAATTGGTATACAATGTTGTTTAGAACAAAGAAAAGACGCTTTTTTTTGCTAGTCCTGATCTTAGTCAAACTACAGTATTACAAAGATTAAAAGGAAACATACATTCAACCAAAAAATGACTAAAGATTTTAATTTTTAATTTATCTACATTGGAATTCTATGATGATAAAAAGTTGAATATTTATAAAGATTTGTACGATAAAAAGTCAAAAGAGAAATTCACAAACCTGAAGCATACCACGAGGTATTGTATCACCTGATGCTTGGAGTTTTGTATTTTGTCTAATGGTATGTCTTGTGAAAGTTGTTTAGCGGGAAATCAATGATTCCCCAACTTTTATTACTGGAATGTCGTGCACAATAATGAAGAAAATGAATCTCCCTCGTTGGTGCAGTTGGAGATAGCATTTTTAGTTCAACCAAGCCTTCTGCACCCTTGTTCCTTAGTACAAATCAACTAATGCCCTGTAAAGGGTATTAAAACATAGAAGAATAGGAAAAGATGTCATACTTCATCAGATATGTAGAATGCCTTGTTCTCTTGAATGGATGCTCGAAGTTGGCTGCATGATAGTCTACAGTTGGATCGTTAGTTGGAAGAGTCATAGGGTTACACACAATGATATTCAGAAAGATTCGACAACCCGCTATTAATTACACACTAATGAAGATGCTCGAGTATTCTAAAGTTGATGCGACCACTAATACAAGGTTTTTTTACCCCACGTATCAAAATTTGTAGTCCCAAATCTTTTCGAATTGATTTCCAGTCTAAAGTGCGACTCAATTGTCTTTTGGTGAACAAGAGAACGGTTTGGTTGATTATCTATTTTAAACTAATAGCAATTAAATGTAAATGTCGTTGAGTAAAATAGATCTTTTAAGATTAAACTAAAGTAACGAGTAAAAAGTAAATGCTTGAAAACTTAAAGACAAGATTAGGAAAATTACTTGAACACTTAATAAATCTAGAACTAGGAAACTTTGCAAAAACAAGAAATTAAACAATTGGAAAACAAACAATTACTGCCAAATCGGAATATCCAAAATGCACTGATCGGAATGTGTAGTCAGAAAACACTGATCGGAATGTAGGAATGAATCCCAATTGGAATATAAAAAACTTCCCTAGTAGGAATGATGCGATCGGAATATGGGACAAGGAAGCTAATCGGAATGGGGTAAAATTGCCCAATCGGAATACTAGAAGATGAACCAAATCGGAACGTTGAAAACCAAGCCAATCGGAATGTTACAAAACACCCCACAATCGGAATATCTTGAAATGCAAACAATCGGAATGAGCCAAAAATGGTCCAGATCAGAATCCTAACTCCCTAATCCGATCAACACGATCGGAATAATGGAGATGCAAATTGGAATGTCTTAAAACCCTTTTCCCGATTTGGAGATCGGAAAGAGGGGATGCAGTCGGAATGTAGCGATCGGAAAGGGGTTTAAACCCTTTCTGATTTATGTGGGATTCGAAAAATAAGCAAGTAATAAGCTATTTTGATAAGCTAATCACCAAACTTGAACGAATCTATAATAAAATGGATTAAATAAGCACAAATAACAACTTATCCAAACTTAAAATAAGCAAACTTTTTAATCAAACCATAAAAGATGAACTTTTTAAGAAAACTTTTAAAAGTAAATAAGCTAAAAGAAGCGAATAAGCCAATAAGCACAAGGATCTTAAAGCTTAATCGAATGAAAGCTTATGTAGGAACAAAAAGATTAACTTTTTAAGCACAAAAACATCAAGATCAACACGGATTTAATGTATTACGCACCAAAAGTTAACTAGGATCAAGAAAGGTAGAAAGAGATGAAAGATTAAAAGCTTAACTAGAACTTGATTAATAAAATCAACAATACATAAATGTTTAATCTTGAAAGATTAAAATAAAGAAAGATGAAAACTTAGTGAGAGAAAGTTAAGAACTTTCTCTCTCTAAAACTAGAAATAAAAGTGAAAAATGAAAACTAAACACTAAAAACTAACCACCCTCCTAATGTGTATTAGGAGTGTATTTATAGGGAAAAATGGGAAGGAGTGCATGTGTTGCCTCTTCTTTCTTTCTTGCTTCACGTCTTCTCGACTCGATTTAATTCTTTGTCTTTTCTCGACGTCGTCTCGGGATTTGAACTTGTCTTGTTAATTTTCTTCTTTAATTTAGACTTGAGTTCTTCGACTTCATTAAACTTCCGTCTTTAGGCTTTTTCTTCGATAAATCTTCAGAATAGGCCTTGGACTTCCGTTCTTTTTGCACTCTTGATCTTTTGACTTTGTCTTTTCCCGTTTTCTTCGATAAAAGCCCGTGAAAGCCCGTGTTTTCTTCCTTTTTAATCTTTTGGTCCTAAAACACAATAAAAACACAAACCACGCATAATTCCGACTTTTACGACATAAAATACACGTTTTGGTCTTGTTATTATTGGAAATAAGTGGTAAAAGGATAAGTTTTTACACTTATTAAATCCCCTACAGTTGACCATTGCAATGCCCTCATGCAATGTATTAATTTTAAAGCACGGTTTACATTTTCCATCATAAATAACCCACCTTGGCCTTTATTAAATACTAAACATGAAAAGATAGAAACAAGTAAAGAAACTAAAGACTTACATTGGGTTTTGGCTGCCATGAACGTTTCTCATCCTCAAGTTTCACGTTCCCCATACCAAGCTTAAAAACGAGATCATTGTTATTATAAGTTAGCAGACTAACACGAATTCATGTGGGCCAATTATTCACTAGACTCCCTTATTCCTAGGTGTATCTCTTATATTTTATTTTTGTCTTGAATGATCACGAGGATGCATTGTTTGACTTATTTCGATAATTATTTAGGCCGAAAATAAGGTGAACGATTTAATCAATAGTTAGCTAAAGGACAAAATCTTTTAAAACTGCTTCTCGGGACCTCATAAAGTTCATATCTTGGCATAACTCGCTTCACGATTTGAGACCTTTCTCGAACCGATATTTGGCAGCGACTTCATACTTCGAATCTTGATAGACGTTCTTGACGTTATGGTCTTCTCTTTATAATAGGAATTTCTTCACTTGAAATTTTGATAGATTCTTAATATTTGGACCACGACTTCTTCATTTTTCTCCAATCTTTATTTTGGACTTTGATATACAACGATCCGCCTCCTTTTAGGACTTAGATCTATTTATCCTCATACCTTGTTAGGGCCTTTTTGGATAGACTTCTCCATGATCTTTTGGGGAGTATTTGCTTTTCGTCGTGTGTCTCGATCCTTCATATTGATTTTCGATAAATGATTCTTCACATCACTTTTAGATCTTTAGCAACAAAATGTAGCCCTCATGCCTTGTTAGGGCCTTTTCGGACTCGCCAATCTTCGCATCCCGCTTCAATAAGTTATGCCTTGGCTATGAACTCTAATTAATACCGAGCAACTTTTAAACGATCTTGGGCTAGAAGCTAAGTAACCTTTTAAATCGTACAACCTCATTTATTGCAGATAAATTTATTAACAAGCGATGGGAGAATAGGCTCATAATTAACTCACATAAATTCACGAAAGAATACCAAACTTATAATTGACTCTATCATCTCTCGTCCTCCACAGTTTAAAATCTCAAGGAATGAGACTCGTGGATGCTTAGCCTATTAAATCAAAGTTTTGGGTTTTCGAGTCATGTATAGGATCTTGCAAATTCTTGGACTTTTTCAAGTTTAGAAATCGCATTTTAAAGTTCCCTTGATAAACGACTCTCTAGGGTCAATTATAGGAACTTGCGAAAAGTTCTTGTTCTTAACCCGTGAGAGTTAAGACTTTCGCGTTTTAAAGATCCCTATATAAAAGCCTAGCAAAACTTGAGTTAAACACGTGAAGGATACTAGCTAGAGTAAACTTAGATAAGTAAACTCGGGTTGAGTCAAAATATTCACGACTTTGAAAAATTTAAAACCACTTTATTGAAAATTTATTCTAGCAAAGAAAGTAAATAACGCTAACAAAGGAAAAACTACTAGGCCAAAATAGATCAAAAATTTTGAAAAATGTCGAAAAATCAATTTTTCGGTTAAAATGAGGACAAACGCAAGGAAAAGACCACTTAACTTCGATAGAAGTCCCTCCTACACTTAATATAAACATTGTCCTCAATGTTTAAGCATGTGGGAGTAAACTCCCCTACACTTAGGACATTGTGCACTTTGTTTAAATCTTGCTAAGGAAAGGACAACTATAGTGAATTCAATGTGAACATATAAGATATGAAATATTGAATCACAAGAGTTTAGGATAGAACCGGGAAGATGGGAAAACGGTATCACGGTTCGTCAAAAGTCATCAAGAGTGGATCGTTGAAGCTTTAATCCCTGCACAGCACAAGAAACAAGACAACAAACACATACGGGGCTCCCCCTACACTTATTATGAAAGCAGTAAAGGATAGATCACGGGTTGCCTCCCGAGAAGCGCTTGTTTTTGTTCACCGAGTCACGAGCCTGACTCGACCCAAATATAGTTCATGGGAAACGTGGTGAGGGATGGAATCATCTCATGAGAGATGTCCTCACCAAAGTACAGCTTCAAACGCTGGCCATTCACCTTGAAATTGGGCCCATTTGGCTGAGAAAGCTCAATGTTCCCATATGGAAAGACTTTGGCGACGGTGAATAGACCAGACCAGCGGCTCTTCAACTTGCCAGAGAAGATCTTCAACCGAGAGTTAAAAAGTAAGACTTTATCACCAACGTGGAACTCTCGGTTCTTGATTCTTGCGTCGTGAATGATCTTGGTCTTCTCCTTGTAGATTAGCGAGTTCTCATAAGCTTCATTCCTCAGTTCGTTGAGCTCGTTGAGTTGAATCTTGCCGAGATCACCGGCTTTGTTGATGTCGAAGTTAGCCCACTTAAAGGCCCAGTACGCCTTGTGTTCCAGCTCGATAGGGAGGTGGCATGCATTCCCCTACACAAGACGATAAGACGTACAACCGATCGGGGTCTTATAAGCAGTACGGAAAGCCCACAAAGCATCATCTAACTTATCGGCCCACGCGGCACGATGCTCTCCCACGATACGCTCCAAAATTCGCTTCAATCCACGGTTGGATATCTCGGCTTGCCCATTGGTTTGGGGATGATAGGCGGTGGAAAGACGATGATTAAAACCATACTTAGCCATGACTCTTGCAAATTGATCGTTGCAAAAATGAGTCCCGCGGTCACTGATAATAGCACGAGGAACGCCGAATCGAGCAAACAACTGCTTTAAAAAGGTCACAACTACCCTCGCATCATTCGTAGGGAGAGCCTTAGCTTCAACCCATTTAGAAATGTAGTCAACGGCTACGAGGATGTACTTGTTCCCTTTGGAGGATGGAAATGGCCCCATAAAGTCGATGCCCCATACGTCAAAGATTTCACATTCTTGTATGAAATTTTGGGGCATCTCATCTTTATGTGTGATTTTGCCTTGGCGTTGGCAAGCATCACAATGCTTAACCATTTCGTGAGCGTCACGATAAATAGTGGGCCAATAGAATCCAAAGTCAAACACTTTCTTAGCGGTGTAGTTGGGACCAAAGTGACCACCGGTGGGTCCTTTATGGCAAGCAGCAAGGATTTGCAAAGATGTCGGTCCATCAACACAGCGACAAATGATCAGATCAGCACATTGTTTGAATAGAAAAGGGTCATCCCAAAAGTAAGTATTAACATCATTCAAGAACTTCTTCTTTTGTTGGGATGTTAACCCTTTGATGAGAACACCACCCGCTAAGTAGTTTGCAATGTCGGCAAACCACGGGGTGTCATCAAGATTGAGATTTATAGACATTAAGGTCTCAAGGGGGAAAGAGTCATTGATCTCTTTGTTCGGATGATCCCCTTGATATGGATCCCCAAGTCTACTCAGATGATCCGTGGCTAGGTTTTCGGCTCCCTTTTTGTCACGAATTTCAATGTTGAATTCTTGAAGGAGTAAAACCCAGTGAAGAAGTCTTGGCTTAGAGTCGTGTTTAGTCATCAATTACTTCAACGTGGAATGGTCTGTGTATACGATGATGGTGGATAAAACAAGATAGGGGCGGAATTTTTCTAAAGCATAGACAACAACTAAAAGCTCTTTTTCGGTTGTCGTATAATGCAATTAAGCCCCCGTCATTGTCTTGCTAGCATAATGGATTCATTGGAAGTGTTTATTCACTCTTTGGCCCAAAACCGCACCAATAGCAAAGTCGCTAGCATCACACATCAACTCAAAGGGTAGCTCCCAATTAGGGGTAACCAAGACTGGTGCCTTAGTTAGCTTATCCTTAAGAAGATTGAAGGCTTCGGTACACTCTTTAGAAAAGATAAAAGGAGTATCTTTTTCCAAGAGTTGGGTCATCGGGCGAGCGATTTAGAGAAATCCTGAATGAATCGACGATAGAAGCCCGCATGACCCAGAAAACTTCTCACACCCTTCACGGTTGAAGGTGGAGGTAATTTGGCTATGACATCAACTTTAGCACGGTCGACTTCAAGACCGGCTTTAGAGATTTTGTGTCCTAGCACAATGCCTTCTTTTACCATAAAATGGCATTTTTCCCAATTCAGAACAAGGCGAGTGTCTTCGCACCGCTTAAGCATACGTTCCAAATTGGCAAGGCAAGAAGAGAAGGAATCCCCGAAGACCGAGAAATCATCCATGAAGACTTCCATGGTTTGCTCAACCATGTCATGGAAGATAGCCAACATGCACCTTTGGAAAGTCCCGGGGGCATTGCATAAGCCAAAAGGCATTCTTTTGTAAGCAAATGTGCCATAGGGACAAGTGAATGTTGTCTTCTCTTGATCTTGGGGATCGATGGGTATTTGGAAATAACCCGAGAAACCATCAAGAAAGCAGTAATATTCATTACCCGCTAAACGTTCAAGCATTTGGTCCATAAAAGGAAGAGGGAAATGATCCTTTCTCGTGGCATCATTGAGTTTGTGGTAGTCTATACAAACTCTCCACCCAGTAACGAGACGTGTAGGAATTAACTCGTTGTTGGCATTGGGCACAACGGTGATTCCACCTTTCTTAGGCACACAATGGACTGGACTAACCCATGGTGAATCCGAAATAGGGTAAATCATACCCGCATCAAGAAGTTTAATAACCTCTTTTTTGATGACTTCATGGATTTTAGGATTCACCCTTCGTTGGCTTTGAATTGTGGGCTTAAAGTCGTCCTCCATGAGACATTTATGTGTGGAAAAGTGAGGATCAGTTCCGCGAATGTCGGAGATTTTCCAAGTGATAGCTCTTTTATGTTTCTTCAACACGGCGATAAGTTGGGATTTTTCTTCTTCTTTCAGGTCCTTCCGATGATGACCGGTGACTTTTGGTTGTCTTCAAGGAAAACGTACTCAAGATGAGGAGGTAGGTCCTTAAGCTCAAGAGTAGGAGGATCCTCAATAGATGGTGAAACTAACGATGGATCATCATTAGTCACCTCTTTAGGAGAAGGAGGAGAAAACGGGTCTTCATTGAGAAGTCTCTCAATAGTACGAATGTCTTCATCCCAATCAGTGGAAGAATCATCATACTTAATATCAAGAGGACCCAAGCTAGCTTCGAAATCATCCAAGTCACTTTCTCCAAAAGGAGTCAATGACGGAGCAATTGAGGCAACGGTCTCAACATTGGGTAGAGAAGAGGGAGTACTTTTGCAAGCATCATGAAAATGTTCTTCACAAGCCTCATCGAGAACATCAATAGCATTAACACTCTCATATGAATAAGGTTACTTAGAAATCTTACACATGTTGAAGACAATTTTATCGTCACCAACTCTCATGATTATTTCACCCGCGGCTACATCAATGAGAGTACGACCGGTCCTCAAGAAGGGACGTCCAATGATTAATGGAACACGAGGGTCCATCTCGTAGTCAACGACAACAAAATCCACCGGGAAGGTGAATTTGTCAACGCCAACGAAGACGTCTTCGGCTATCCCCACTGGATAAGCAACCGTACGGTTGGCTAATTCCAAAGTCATTTTGGTGGGGACTAGCTCAGGGAGATATAATTACTTCCAAACACTTAAAGGCATTAAGTTTATACTGGCACCTAGATCGGCTAGGTCCATGCAATTCTCTACTCCCGGGAAGTTGCAAGGAATCAAGAAGCGACCCGGATCACCAAGTTTGGTGGGCAATTTCCTTAAGAGAACGGCAGAGCAATTCTCATTAAGTTGGGTGTGAGCAATGTCAAGAAGCTTCACCTTGTCAATAAGAAGATCTTTAAACATCTTCGCGTATTTAGGCATGTCAGCGAGTGCCTCGGCAATGGAGATGTTAAAATTCAATTGTTTAAACATTTTTAGAAAGTTTGAAACTTGAATATCATCCTTGCTCTTTTGCTTCTCTTTCCTCAACCTTGAAGGATAAGGTATATTGGATTAAGAAGAAGGCTTTAGGGGAGTAGGATCACTCACAACCACGGGTGGTGGGGAAATGGGGGTAGAAGGCAAAGGAGGTGGGGAAAGTTGCTCTTTTTCCTTGTTCACAATCACAGGTGGAGGTGTAGGAAGCTCGGGTTCCATATAACCTTTTCCACTACGAGTGGTGATTGCTTTCATCTCCCCTATTGGGTTCGCAACGGTGTTACTCGGAAGAGTACCCGAAGAAGAGGGTTGATTACCTTGGAAGAGCGAACCGATCATATCACGTATGTTAAGCGCTTGAGTGCTGAAAGAATCTCTCATGCCTGCACGGATCTCATTGCTTTGTTTTGCCATGTCATTCCTTAGCTCGACTCGAATATCGTTCCCTTGTTTCGCCATTTCTCCCTTCAAGTTGACGAATTGACTCTGAAGATTCGTCACCATCTCTCGATTAGTCTTCATGAACGTCTCGACGTCTTGATTCAATGCCATCGGTCGATTGAAAGGTGGAGCTTGGTAAGCTTGAGAATTTCCTTGAGTTGGGTATGGGTTTCTTTGGGATTGATATTGATTGGTAGCACGAGTTTGGGATTGGTTATTTCGGTTATAGCTTTGTTGTTTGTTTTGGTTTGGAGGAGGGAAACCGGGTGGAGCAAGATAGTTGTTTGAACGATAACTTAGCAAGCTACGGTCTCCTTGAGGACGAGCTTGATAGCCTCCCGTGGGATAAGTACCGTATGCCGCGTTAACGTTTTCAGAAAAATTGCCTTGAGTGGAAGGACAATCATTATAGGAATGAGGACCACCACATGTGTCACAAGAAATAGAAACGGCTTAAGCTTGTTTAAAGTGGTTTGTGGCCATGGTCATGAAATCCTTGTGCATATCCGCAATTTGTCGGGTAAGTTCGGTTATCTCGGGATTGGAGGTAGTAAAAGAAACATTGACTCTCGAGTTAGATCTTGAGGATGCGGATGAATCCCAATTCTTGTGGTGAGTAGTCATGTTTTTAATCAACTCTCTACACTCCTCCGGTCTCCTTTTCATAAAAGTACCACCGGCGGCGGCGTTGATCGTGTCACGATCACGAAAAGTGAGACCATTGTAGAAAGTATCAATGAGAGTGACGGGGAGCATGTTGTGATTTGGACAGCGGTCGATCAAATCATTGTATCGTTCCCAAGCATCAAAGAGCGATTCATCATTGTCTTGCATGAATCCACTAATTTGGTTACGAAGGCTTGTGACCATGGATGGTGGGAAGTAGCGCGACAAAAAGCGTTGAGTCATGTCATTCCAAGTATGAATAGAATTCTTTGGGAGACGGTCAAACCATTTTTCGGCATGGTGAGAAAGTGAGTGGGGAAATAGTTGAAGGCGAAGGTCATCCATAGAAACACCGGGCGACTTCATGCTTTGGGTGATGGTAATGAATTTGTCGAGGTGTTTGTTGGCATCATCATCCGGAATTCCGCGAAATGGGTTAGTTTGCACTTGTTGGATCATGTGATGCTTCAACGAAAACTCCTGAGCCGTGACATGCATCGGCGCAATCGGGCCTCCGCGTCCGTTCATGGTGGGTTGACACAATTCCTCCATTGTTCGTAAATCAGGTAGGGGGACATTTTTGTTGTTGTTGTTATTGTTATTTAAATTGGGTAGAGGTGGGTTATTATTGTTGTTATGAACACCAGCAATATCTAGATCTTCACGAGTCTCGGGCTCAGAATAGTTCGAAGATCTAGTACGCATACACCTGTAGAAGAAAAATACACAGAGAGAATATCTATATAATCTTTTTGGTGCAAACCTTTGGAAAAGAATTGCTTTTTATGATTTTTCAATGTTTTTGTATTTTTTTGGAGAATTTTATATTTTTTTATGGATTTTGAAAATTTTTGAAGCAAGGAAAATAACGTTCAAAGAACGGATCCCAAAATTCAATGCGTCTCTCACTAGAAACCGTTAATCTTAACGAAAAGAGCCGGCAGCGGCGCCATTTAATACAAGGTTTTTTTACCCCATGTATCAAAATTCGTAGTCCCAAATCTTTTCGAATTGATTTCCAGTCTAAAGTGCGACTCAATTGTCTTTTGGTGAACAAGAGAATGGTTTGGTTGATTATCTATTTTAAACTAATAGCAATTAAATGTAAATGTCGTTGAGTAAAATAGAGCTTTTAAGATTAAACTAAAGTAACGAGTAAAAAGTAAATGCTTGAAAACTTAAAGACAAGATTAGGAAAATTACTTGAACACTTAATAAATCTAGAACTTGGAAACTTTGCAAAAACAAGAAATTAAACAATTGGAAAACAAACAATTACTGCCAAATTGGAATATCCAAAATGCACTGATCGGAATGTGTAGTCAGAAAACACTGATCGGAATGTAGGAATGAATCCCAATAGGAATATAAAAAACTTCCCTAGTAGGAATGATGCGATCGTAATATGGGACAAGGAAGCTAATCGGAATGTGGTAAAATTGCACAATCGGAATACTAGAAGATGAACAAAATCGGAATGTTAAAAACCAAGCCAATCGGAATGTTACAAAACACCCCACAATCGGAATATCTTGAAATGCAAACAATCGGAATGAGCCAAAAATGGTCCAGATCGGAATCCAAACTCCCTAATCCGATCAACACGATCGGAATAATGGAGATGCAAATTGGAATGTCTTAAAACCCTTTTCCGATTTGGAGATCGGATAGAGGGGGATGCAGTCGGAATGTAGCGATCGGAAAGGGGTTTAAACCCTTTCCGATTTATGTGGGATTCTAAAAATAAGCAAGTAATAAGCTATTTTGATAAGCTAATCACCAAACTTGAACGAATCTATAATAAAATGGATTAAATAAGCACAAATAACAACTTATCCAAACTTAAAATAAGCAAACTTTTAAATCAAACCATAAAAAGATGAACTTTTTAAGAAAACTTTTAAAAGTAAATAAGCTAAAAGAAGCGAATAAGCCAATAAGCACAAGGATCTTAAAGCTTAATCGAACGAAAGCTTATGTAGGAACAAAAAGATTAACTTTTTAAGCACAAAAACATCAAGATCAACACGGATTTAATGTATTACGCACCAAAAGTTAACTAGAATCAAGAAAGGTAGAAAGAGATGAAAGATTAAAAGCTTAACTAGAACTTGATTAATAAAATCAACAATACATAAATGTTTAATCTTGAAAGATTAAAAGAAAGAAAGATGAAAACTTAGTGAGAGAAAGTTAAGAACTTTCTCTCTCTAAAACTAGAAAGAAAAGTGAAAAATGAAAACAAAACACTAAAAACTAACCACCCTCCTAATGTGTATTAGGAGGGTATTTATAGGGAAAAATGGGAAGGAGTGTATGTGTTGCCTCTTCTTTCTTTCTTGCTTCACGTCTTCTCGACTCTATTTAATTCTTTGTCTTTTCTCGACGTCGTCTCGGGATTTGAACTTGTCTTCTTAATTTTCTTCTTTAATTTAGACTTGAGTTCTTCGACTTCATTAAACTTCCGTCTTTAGGCTTTTTCTTCGATAAATCTTCAGAATAGGCCTTGGACTTCTGTTCTTTTTACACTCTTGATCTTTTGACTTCGTCTTTTCCCGTTTTCTTTGATAAAAGCCCGTGAAAGCCCGTGTTTTCTTCCTTTTTAATCTTTTTGTCCTAAAACACAATAAAAACACAAACCACGCATAATTCCGACTTTTACGACATAAAATACACGTTTTGGTCTTGTTATTATTGGAAATAAGTGGTAAAAGGATAAGTGTTTACACACTTATTAACCACCGTCATCGTTTTGGTGATAAGAAGGCCCCCAAACCCTTTAAAGTATATAATATTTAGATCTATATGTCCATGAGTTCACTAACATATCTCCAATCTGATGAAATACACATCCATGAATCCACCTTAAGTTAAAAGAAAAAATAAACCATTTTCACAAACTAAAGCATCGACATATATTCCTAACCATTTGAGTGATAACTTCTCATACCCACACTGATGTAGACATGGTTAAGAACATGTGTGCAAGTCTTAAAAAATGCTTAATATATATATGAAAAATCATACCATACTCCTCAAGTGGAGCATCATAATCATAACTGGTTGTAATAAATGGTCCACCGCTAGTACAACCATGCATAAATAAAGCTGTCATTCTCGTAAAATATATAAATTGATTCCCAAAAACTATATATTTGGTAAATTCTTGAAGCACAATGTGATGATTTTATCCCTAATAACTTATAAATTGTTGACCTAATGCAGGTTCAGAGTCATGTCGTGGGAACTTTAGAGCACCCCATAGAGTCGTGGGGGACCAGCAACTTTCAAAACCCTTATTAGAAATTCTAACGGTGGGACCAAGAATAAGGTGGTCCCATTGTCAGATTTAGCAATACATGCTTGATTACCTCAAATAAAGCATCTATTTGAATACGGTGGGACTAATTCTACATTGACGTCTTAGATTAGTGAAGTAGGATTTCAACAACGAAACAGGAGAAAAATGATCTGTAACTTCAAATGAGATTGCTAGGTTAACAGCAACGATGTGCTTCCCACTATTAGCCAACACATTGATTACACCTGAGGAAATCAAAAGAGAACATTCTGAGAATCATATTCAATTTAATACGTAACGTTAGACAGATTCATATTAGAACTTGAAAGCAAGATTCCAGAAATTATTCTAACCTATTAGTTATATTTAAATAGATAGCATTTAAGAAAAGGACAAAAAGTACTGGGAAAATGCGACCCATGTTAAAAAGAACTAATCATTCTTGAGAAGAACCCGTTACTCAACACGCCCATTTTGTAGAAATCAGGAAAGAAAAAAAGTACTTATTAGCAACCTAAAGTTACCCAAATTTACCAACCTGACATCTTTTCAGACAACCCAAGGAAACAACAAGGATCAGTTGTCTGGTGATGACGACAGACCATAGGAAGTACATACAGGTTGTGTGCTGGGTAGATAGATGGTAGTGCAGGGATACATACAAATTGTGTTTGATAATTTCCCATGAGGCTGTGACAACATCCACAAAGCCAATATTGACGTTAACTTGGTTAAAATAGATAGTTTTGAGAATACTCACTGATTCAGCTTAAGGGGTGTTTGGCTAAGCTTATATAAAATCTAAGCTTTAGCAAACAACCCTTTCTTTGGAGAACCTATACAGATGTCTGGAAGGCCATGAAAGATCCTAACAAATTTAGATTATTAAATGACTCAAAGATGTCACTCAATTCAGATATAGCCTTAAGTTATATTCTGGTGTTTGAATCAGATTAAACACTATATTAAGAAACTACTAACACTCATACTGCTAAACTTTTTGTTAGTAAATACTCACGGAAATCGCGTGATCATATTACACAATATAGTTGGAAAGGCGTTTTAGCGTCAAGGTTGTTGCCACCGTATCAATTTCATTTATGTTAGTAACACTGACATTTCAAACCTGATATGGTTTTGGATATAAGTACGACAAAATATTATATTAGCAAACACCAAAAGAAGGACACATGACCATGTTATATACACTTGAGAAAAAGTCAGACCACACACACCTTTGCATATCTGTCTCCACTCCAGAAGCTATATCAAAAGAACTCTCACTACAATATCACCAATTTCATTTAAAATTCGGTAAGTAAAAAATTCAGTGTTTAATTAGATAGTGGCGGATTTATATCACCTTTCGGGTTCACTATGATCGTCTGTAGGAGGTGGTCCATTGGAAGACTCCGAAACTTCTGCATCAGTGAACTCGCATCATTATTATAAGTTTCCGCAGTACAACTGCATGAGTGATGTGAAGTACATCAGTAACCCAACAACGTTTCCATCTACGTAGTACAACAGAAATAAAAAGGGTACAATAAAATTAAAAAAACTTGGTCGAGGGTAGGCTCACAATTACAGCAACAACGAAGGCGATTAAGATTATATGTATAGTTATAGAAATATTAAGGTGCATGGGCTTAGGCATTAATTCTTACATTTTCACATTATTTCAAGAAATAGATATGCTAGGAATTTTTATTGAAGCTAACTGAGTCGTGGTTTCAACCGGTTGACTTACCAAGGAAACTTCAGTAGGTGAGTGAAACAACCAACAATGCTGAACTAAAGATTACTGGTTATAACCGAGCCTAACAAAAATAGAACAATAATACAAATACAAAATTACTATATGATTCACAATTCCAGCGACTAAAGTCTTAGCATCGGCCAATTTAGTTTGAGATCTAAAATGAGCTTGTTTATTTTCTTGTATCACGCATAATTAATTTCCTCTAATTAATTTCCTGTACACAATTGGACAATTATTTTCTCTACATTAAACGTTGTCTAAATTAATACAAAACTCGGTATTGGAAAAGGGTGTAATATAAACATCGCAAATAATCAGTAATTATTCGCTTATTTGTAAAACATACAGTTAATAGGACTAACTGACATTGTATTAAAAAGCACAAAATAAAAGGCTTATTCAAGTTTAAAACAATGTCAAACAAAGTTTAAAATAATAAAAAAATATCCAGCAAGCATTGTGCTTTTTGTTTGCAAGTAGTTTATGGATGTAAGCAACAAATAATATTCATCAATTGATGTTGTAGCTGCGTTGGTAGCAATTAAAAGAAAATAGTTTTGACACTTCTCATACACATGCAACTAACCGATTGGATTTGTTAGCTTCAATCCTTCTAATGACTCCTATTTCCACATTATTAAGTATACTTTGGAAGATATTACTTTAAGGATGATAAATACACTTTGATGTTAAAACGTTTAACACATTAAACGTAAACTTTATCCGCTAAGTTTCTATATATAAGAATAAGCTGATTCACAAGTAAATGTATCGGAACTGTGCCTCTAATGATCGTTAGAAAGTCCTAATGTGCAATGGGTATGGCCTTTGTCGAGACTCTGAAATATCTTGTCCTGAAAACGCATAAACAAACTCAATACCGAGGGACATAATTTATAACTAATGTACATTAATTTAAGTTAATTACCTGAGAAGTTTGAAGCAAAACCTGTAGACTTTTACACACTGATAATCATTGTAATAATGGTAAGCTCGCCCTTTTTCTCCTTGTTAGATTTATCTATGAACAAAAGACCATGTGAGGGAGTTTCAAAGCTGGACGAATGGATTCTGCTACATTTCTTGTTGTGGCTTAGTTGTAGTAAATTTATAAACATGTTTTCATTACGTTATGGAGTTCTTTTAACCCTAAATCGATGAATAAAGAGTTGCATCGTTTTATGGTTAATAACAATTATGATATGAACAAACATGAACAAAAGGTTAAATTGTACAATGATATCTAGACTAAGAACAAAAATCAAAGTAGAAAAGTGAGAAGCCGATCTTATGAGAAACAAAATAGGGAGTCATTTTTCTATGAAGATATGAATTAGGGTTTATAGAAAAAAGATATATGCCAATGATGGACGTATTTTTGATTATGGGTTATTTAATATAGTGAGTGATTCGAGAATTTTTAAATTTGTTTTCTGAGTCTATATCAAAACTCTTTGTTTGCTCTAGTGGTAGAGTCTCATGCATCTTGGTGAGAACACCAGGGTTCGAACCCTGGAAGAGACTTTAATTTTTAAAATATAAAAAATCTGAAGGAAAAAAGGCATCCGGATATTGTTAAAATTTCTGAAAACAAAAGAAAACAAAAATTCAAAAATTGTTAAGAAAAAAAGTAAAATCCGAAAATTGTGGAAAAAAGTGCTGGCGTGGATTTATTGAATGCTTATGTGGCATTTCCCTCCTGTTATATATAATGTAAAGATATCTATAATATATATGGGGCTAAGTTTGACTAGGAAAATGAAGAGGTGTCACGTCATATGCCTACATGGCCATTTAGAGGCATCTCATTGGCTAATCTACATAAAATTTCGGATGACAAATTAAGGAAACAAATATCATAGCATCTATTCCTTTAATATATATGTAAAAGATAATTTGATTGTTTTTTTTCCATCACATATTCGACTGCTTCTCAGCATGAACTACCTTTTCTCAAAACCCTAAAAAAAATTCGACATTCATAAAAAACATTCGGTATTCATAAACCCTAATAGAATTCTTGAACTACATTTCCTCAAAACCCTAATAGCATAGCATTCATTCTATTAAAACCAAGGTATAAATATCTTTTTTTGTATTCCCCATATCTTATTAATCGTTATTAAGATTTTTCACTTGATTATATGTCCAGAATGATTCACTCCAAGGATTGGTTGTATTGGATTCTCAAGTAGGTTTTTTTGTTTTTTTTTTCCAATCGGTAAATTTTTTCTTTTACTTCATCAAATATGCATATGTATTTGATTTTTTTTTATAAATCATACATTAGTCAAACCCTAATTTAAATAAAACGCATCATTCTTCTTTTGTACAGGTAACCCTAAAATCAATCAACTTCTATTCTAGATATCATTCATTCGAGTAAAATCGGTTCAGGTCAGATTAGCAGGATTCCTTATGTGTCTGAATTTTTATGATAAATATGTTATAGGTTTATGATAAATATGCTTTTAAAAATCTTTATCTTTTGTTTTGATTATATTATGTTTATGACCTTTTTTGTTCTTCAAATGTAGTTATAATCTAACAGATTTGATCTGTTAATGTATGGAGATCTACAGGATAACAAGCCTTCCTCTTTAGACCATCCTGGTGCAACTCCAGTTACCACTGCTCAAGTGCTAATCATATATTTTACTCACCTCAGTACAATTCCATTAAATTAATGTTTTCGTTTTTTTATAGAGAGAGGAGTCAAATAAGAGGATCAGTACTCCCAAAACTACAAGTATCACAACCCCATGTTGTTAGATCTCAAGAGACATAGAATTAGTTTTTGTGAGTAGATGGGTTTTGGCACCGAGTGAAGATTGAGCTTGGGCCATCATTTATTTTGCAACATCATCGTAAGAATTTTCGTTTTTGTGAGGTTTTATAATCCTCTGCAGTCAAGTTGTCCTATACAAAGTAGATGCATATTTTTTTTATCTATTATGTCAAAGTTGGTGCTCTCTAAGGTGCATTACTTAAAGTTTTCTGTCAACATGTTTGACGACACTGAGAATTTCTCAAGAGTCCCAGATGAGTGGGTACCTTCGGAAGCTACATCATTCACACCAAGGGTTTGTATTTCAATTTGATTGTCACTTCATATATATCTAATACTTTTTGCGGTTCTGTTTTAGTTACGTGAATGTTGGTACACTTCGTTGATATGTGTGTCATATTCTTATAATATATCTATTTTGTTGGCAATAGATACAATCTTTGTGTGAAGGTTTATGAAGATTGGATGAATATATTAAGAGCTCTAATTATCTCACCACCAGGCACTGGTTATCAAGATGGCCTTTTCTATTTCGCTTTGCAAGCAGCTAAAAGTTGAGCTCGTGGAAGAGGTTAAATGCCATCCAAATTCTAAAAAACATACCATCCATCTATGATATTATGCTTGTTAGTGAAATAGTTAATTTGTTGCTTATGTGTCGAAAACATACGAAACATAGGAACAACCCTTTCCTTTACTTCAGCTAATCTTAACTTATCTTCCATGTGCAGCATGAAATGGTGTCTATGCAAACATAGTAGAAAACGTGACTGATGCCTTCCAAGCACAAGAAGTTTTATATATTGGGACAAGACAAAAAGGCAAATTTCAACTTTCAAGTTTTCAAACGGGTGGAGCTTCTATTACATTATTACAGTTAGCTAAAATCTTACGTTTATTTAATGTTTGATCATCTAGGTGTCAATTATCATTATTAACTGAGTGCAAGGAAGCTAGCTCATCGTAAGTTGACATACCAGACTTATTTAATGCAAGTTCAAGGCTGTTGAAGACACAAATTAGGCTATATTCAATAGAACAGTGATGTCTTATTACACACTCAGATGATGATGATACTCGTGCTATAATGGCTAAATTACAATAGCAGTTTTGATCTTCTTGAATATTTTATATTTTATCCTATTTTATATCTTATATATATAACTATTTGAGATTCTCTATTCCAAATTACAGGGGTCTTCGCGTTTGGCCAAAAGCATGATTTCCTTGGATACACTAAACATCACAATTCATCTTTTTTCATTTTGAGATTGTAGTACTAACTTAATGATCTCAAACTATATGTTTCAGATTGGTTTGAGGTTTGTGGGCATACTGAAGCAAAACTGCTTATTGTTATGGACGGTATATTCACGTACCATACTTTTTTAAAGACTCTAAATTTGTAGGTATTACAACTTCTTGATTCTTTTGTTTATTTATTTTTTTGCAGTATTTGCTCTGATAACCATAAAACGTTCACGATCTATGTCCCCAAGTTGCTTCGAAATCAAGCCTTCCGGGTCTATTTCTGGTCGATCCGCCAGTCCAATCATTCCATTTGTAAGTTCTGGATCTGTTATCCACCGATCCATCAGTTCAAGCATACAAGTAAGCGAAAAACCTATTGATTTTACTCATAGTTTATGTATGTATGTCAAATAAATAAATTTAGCTTAAAAGGGAAGACGTCAAACGCATTATAAGTTGTCAATGTCTATTTTTTATGTCTTATAACCTCTCTAATAATTTTATTCAAAGATTTACTTTTTTTTTCTTTCGTCGGGTTTTTGTGGTTGGCGTGATTTTGGCTTAATAATGATATCAGTGCCTTACAACAAGAAAGAGAAAAAGAAGGGATACCCTAGAATTGTCGTGGTTGAAGGAATCAAATGAGGTGGTTGGTGATGGTGAGGTGAAGGTGGTGACTGAGAGTGGGGTATATGTGAAAGGGGTGGTGACTTACATGGTTGTGGGTGATTTGGTGGTCAGGCTAATGTTTGTTATATCTAGCATTACAATGTTTGTTATTCAATAACAACGTCTCCACAATCGGTAGCTTATTAATGGTGGTAGGACCAAGCCGCTGCTTACGGAGTAACTCAAGCAGGCGAGTGTGTTCCAAAGGGATCATGTATCTTTATGGATTAAGCTGCTGCATTTTTTTGTTGGTCTGAGGGGATAGCATGAGACTATAAGTTGAAACCAATCTTCCATCTGCAATAAATAAGAAACCAATGTATGTGCAGCCCAAAGTAACCTACTAACCCTTCATGGGTGAGGTGGTTCAGGCATTGAAGTTATTCTGCAACAAGTGTGAAGAAGCATGAGACTTGGGCTCAAGAACTTGGAGGCAAGAGGATCTGACTTTCTTGGACTTCGATTCGTAGCCCAGTATAACCACAGGCTACGACCCATACTCAGACACATCATATTCCACCTATCCAAGCAGCAGGTCTGGTAATTGGTTTAACATTTAAACAAATTTGGTTTGTTGATCAAGATTATTTAAAATATACTTGAATCCTTCAATGCATTCTTACGCCGGATGTTGTGACCCAGTACGTACTTGTAAAGTTATTCTGCTCAACTTACTTTTCGGATGTCATAAACTTTTTCTGAATCTCGGTGTCCTCAACTTTTACAATCATTGTTTTAATTTGACAAAATTTGTTTATGGTGAAATTATGGCTAATGATTACATTCTATCCCTATTATTCTTTTGGCTCAAAACACGTATAATAACATAAAATTTTATCTTTTATTTGTTGTGATTCTTTGATTAATAGATAAGTCCACAACACCATTGGTATGGATGTTATCCAATGGTGAACTTGAAAAGAGTCATACCGACTACCGAGGATGGATAATAACCAATTTTTTCACTCCCTTTTTATAGCAAAGTTTCAACATTCTTTTAATTTTGATACTCAAGAGTTTGCAATAGGTGTAACTCTGAAAGAAATAAATTACGTCAAGTGAATATATCCTCATGAATTATTCTCATCCGAGCACCTCATATTTGTTATATCTATACCCTTTTCTTTAGTTTCCTCTTTTCTAAGGTATATGTGCCGACATAGCTGGCTCAAAGAGCATTGGTAGTCATTTGCACCGCTGCCATTAAGCCTCGAGCATTTACGCGAAGCGTACTGTTTTTAAGACACAATTTACAGCAGTAAAAATATATAAAAATATTTATAAATTATTACGTCGATATCGTATTTTAAATATATTTAATTTATAAAAAGTGTTATATATAATGAATAAGTAAAAAAAACTATATTTGCATAGAATATTTTTTTTATCATATAAAAGTTACTTTGCTCAATTTATTGTGCCTTGTCACATTTTTTCCTTCTCGTCTCATGTCAAGCCTCAAACCTACGCCTTGGCCTATTGTGTTGCGTGAAGGTCAAGCCTTTTGCTTTTGCGAGACCTTTGTGAGTCTTTTTTAACCTTGCCGATAGGTAAAGGTCTTAGTTGAATAGCTAATCTTTTATATAAGTAAATTAAAATGTTAAGTAGGTATAAGAGATTAAACATTCAAAGATTTTAATGTCTTCATTTCAAAAGTATTCTTTACTATTCATTTTGTTTTTCCAATAATCAAAACAATGTGAACCCGCACTTCCTTACTTTAGTGACAACTTTGTGAAACCGCACACTCTCAAATGTTAATTTACTTTTAACCAACAAAAAAAACACAAACCAATATTTACATTACTAAAAAATTACATGGGATAAAACACTTTCGTTGGGTGGGCCAAAGCGTAAAAATATCATATATTGGTTTCCTTTTAGTTTTATTTTAACAAAAAACAAGTCTCACTGCAAATAGATATAACTAATGCACAAACGTACACTTAAAAAAGATTTACGAAACAAACCCGCCTATTGGGCGGGTTACGCCGCTAGTATATATATATATATATATATATATATATATATATATATATATATATATATATATATATATATATATATATATATATATATATATATATATATATATATATTATATATATATATATATATATATATATATATATATATATATATATATATATATATATATATATATATATATATATATATATATATATATATATATATATATTTATATATATATATATATATATATATATATATATATATATATATATATATATATATATATATATATATATATATATATATATATATATATATATATATATATATATATATATATATATATATATATATATATATATATATATATATATATATATATATATATATATATATATATATATATATATATATATATATATATATATATATATATATATATATATATATATATATATATATATATATATATATATATATATATATATATATATATATATATATATATATATATATATATATATATATATATATATATATATATATATATACTAGCTTTTAGACCCGTCCGGTGGACGGGCTAGCTTTAAGTATATATTTTTAATGAAAGTTAAAGTTATGTGTGTTTGTATTAGAACTTTAGTATATGTAATGTTATTTATGACATTAATATTTTAATAATCTAGCATAGAATGAACAAAAATAACGTAGTTTAAGATATCTTATTTATTTAAAAATATTATAAGTTAATTGAATGTGCATACGTTAACGTGATGAATAAGTTTGTTACATTAGAAAATTTTAGCATTTTAATAATATTGTATAAATATTTTATGTATTTTTGAATTTTATAAGGTAGTAAATCTTGCATATGTTAATGTTATGAATAACTTTTTTACGTTATTTAATTTTATAAAATTAGTATTATTGTTAAAAAAAATTTCTTAGCAAAAACATTATAGTTAAATATTTTTTAGAAATTATTTTGTTTGTAAGTTTTATGGTAAAGTGTATTCTAGCAAAAGTAAGCCCAAAAAGCTCATTCCTGGTATTATCTTTTGTCACGTGTATAATATAACAACAGTATATAGCTCAGTCGAAAACTTGACAGTCCAAATATCTAAAATATTTTCATTTTAGTAATTCAAATTATTGTGAATAGTTTGTAATTCCTATTTTCTTTTTGAACCATTTTATAGAAACCCTTTAATGTATTACATGTGTCATTTTTATAGAGATCTGTATTTAAGGCATCATTTATAATTATTATTTTCTTTCTGAAGCATTTTATGGAAACCCTTAAATGAATTACATGTGTCTTTTTTATATAATCTTGTATTTAAGGCATTGTTTCACCATCCTTCCTTATATATTTTTATAGAATTTTGTATTTAAGCCATCATTTGTAATTCATATTTTCTTTTTGAAACATTTTATGAAAACCCTTTAATGAATTACATGTGTCATTTTAGAATTTTGTATTTAAGGCATTATTTGTAATTCCTATTTCCTTTTTGAAGTATTTTATGGAAACAATTTAAATAATTACATATGTTATTTTTATAGAATTTTATATTTAAGGCATTGTTTCACCATCATTCCTTATATATTTTTATAGAATTTTGTGTTTCAGGCATCATTTTTAATTGCCATTTTCTTTTTGAACCATTTTATGGAAACCTTTTAATGAATTACATGTGTCATTTTCATAGAATTTTGTATTTAAGGCATTGTTTCACCATCCTTCCTATATAAGGGTTTTTGATTTGATTTGATTTGATTTGATATATATATATATATATATATATATATATATATATATATATATATATATATATATATATATATATATATATATATATATATATATATATATATATATATATATATATATATATATATATATATATATATATATATATATACATATATATATATACATATATATATATATATATATATATATATATATATATATATATATATATATATATATATATATATATATATATATATATATATATATATATATATATATATATATATATATATATATATATATATATATATATATATATATATATATATATATATATATATATATATATATATATATATATATATATATATATATATATATATATATATATATTATATAGGTATAACTATGACTTGAAACCACACCTCTAATCCTAGTCATATGTGACATGGCACCTCTACACCAATAGTATTTGATTTTTTCCTAAAAAATCTCAAAAATTCCCGAATATTGGGTTTCCAAAACGCATTTTAAAAAAAGCGGCGTTTTGCAAACGCAACTATATATAATAGGTCAAAAGGGCACTTTTTTTATTTTACTATCTACAGTCAAAAGAAACACACACACACAAGCAAACCCTAAACGTGCCGTCATCTTCAACACGATTTTATTTTATCCCACATCCATGAAAACCCTTTCCTCCTTCAATCAAGTAACACGATTTGAAAGCACAGATTCATTTTTTTTTCTATCCCAGATCCATGATAACTCTTTCCTCTTCAATCAAATAACACGATTTGAAAGAAAAGATCTAAAAATTATACAGGGTTGGTGTTTTTCCTCTACCCTTCCACAGATGCTAAACATCCACATATGCTATCCTTTCAGATCCAAAGTGAATCCAGATTTAGTGTAGGTGTGTAATCTTTTTTTTATAAATTGCACTCATGTGAAGAAGTTGATTAGGGTTTCGTTTTAAGGGTTTTACATGGATGCATGCTGTTTGACAATCGTTTATGATATAATAAGATATAGCTATTTTCAGAGGTTAATTTTGTTACTCAGTTTTTGCATATTGTTTGTTTTTGTTGATATTGTTGTTTAAACAAATTATTAGTGTTTAATATGAATAGGTGTGGAAAAGTTGTTTCTTCATGTTGCAGCAGATAAGTCTGGTGTAATTGAGTGCTACAAGAAGGTGGGCCTCCAGGTTTGTCTGTAAATCACACACTCATTACAGATAAAATTTAACTAAATTGAACTATAATTTTAATCTTGGTCGTACTGATATACTGATATGTATGTTCATAAGGAATGTTAGATACAGTATAATTTATTTCCTGATGGGCACAAGGGTATCTTTTTAGGGGAAAGTAGAAGTATCTTCCCCTGCCTTTTTACTTTTGGGAATCTCGATTTTGACCACTGCGGGTGACGACCCACTAACCTTTTCTCCTTGTGAAGTAAACCAATGGTTTGACCGCCACCTGTTTTGATGCCTGCTGATACCAAGATCACATCATATACATAAACACCTTATCACTGTTCTACATTTATAAAAACTAAAAAACGCATATTAAACAAAAAGCAAACCTGACTATAAAACCGTGGTCCTTGAGAACCAGGAGTTAACTGTGTAGTGGTCAAGGGGTTGGAACCAGACCACATATTTGTAATCTATAATGTGGAAATAACTTGACAACGAGTATTCGATGGATGTGCTTTCTATCCAGTTACAAATAACCTTCATTTCATTAAATTGCACCATTTCTTTCAAATGTGTAGCTTTAACGGGTGTTTGGCTATGGCTGCAGGTCACTATGTACTGTTAAAGAACTAATATTAGCAACTGTATATACTTTAGTATGTTTTAAATACCGCATACAGATGTTTATGTCTTTTGGCGATTGTGATATCCATATAAATTAATTACTTAATATTCTAAAAAAACGGTGAATCTTGATTACTAACCTTTCATAGCCAAAGCATCGATATGTTGGTTCAGGTCGGAGGAGTTGTCTAAGAGTATACTTTGAACAATGTGTATGAGTCAACCTGATCTGACCCGTTTTGATATGTGCAGAAAAATAACTGTTTTGACCCTGGACCCATCCGTCGACCTGCCTGTTTTACCACCTCTCATAATAATGCGTTGTCGTAGCAAATCAAATCAATTCTTATTTAAAATCTGAAATCCGGTTTTACATGTTGACTTGTATAGGGAAAAATATTGAGAAAAACACAAATCAATAAGACGTTGGATTGGAAGAAGAAAATAACGAATGGGATCACAGATGCTGGTCAAGTGAACCTTAATGTTAGCATAGTATCTTGGACAAATCCTTTCAAGAGGAAATGTATTGGTCTATGAGCCAAACATTACAGCATATGATTAAACCCCTAAAAATTTAGGAGCTATAACTCCTACACATGGTGCACATATATACCAGTACTTTTGACATCCGATGTTGCTGTCGAGGTATGTGTTATTCTTACTTACTACTCCATAGAGATTAAGAAATGATGATGAGTTTACTCATAATCTTGATAATCACACTGTTTCCTAGATATCTTTCATTTTTTAGAGTAATCTCTAATATCGCTACATTGACCTTTCTATGGATTGTTTTGTGGTAAATGACTTACTAAAACTGCTTATATCGTATGCAGCAGACCTGCTAAGATTGCCACTTCCTCCAGCCTTCTGTGTGGTATCCTTCTGTGTGGCATCAGAAATTGGTGGTTCGCATTACATTCAACGAAGCTTTACATCCATCTAAGTAAGGCACCAATACAAGGTACACCTTTCACACCAGTAAGATTATTATTTAGAGCTTAATTTAGGTGCATTCATTTCAGGCGAAAGGTGGTTGTGTTGTTGTCATAGATGGGCCGTTTGAACACGCTATATATGTTCTGTAATAATACTCTTTTGGAAAGGCTTAGCACATGTGTCACTATTTTACATACACGCTAGCTGCACTTTTATTGACTAACCCACAGGACCGTGCAGCATTAACTCGAAAACAACTCTGCAGCCTTAGCATCGAGCCACTGTCTGGTAGCTCGGCATATATTTACATATCCACATCTTTATCTCTGCACACTCTTGATTCTTAGGCAATCCACAACAACAGATGACAGTGTGGCAGACCTCTTTTATAGAAATCAACAGTGTATAGAACTACAAAGTGAGAAACGTTTAGAGGTAAGATATTATTTTCTTAGGTTTACTGATTTTGTATATAATGGCACAAAAAGAATTATATAACAACTGAATATTAGCAAATCCATCAAATTTCGTAATTTTTTTTTATTTAATTGATTTTCAATTCTGGTTACCAAGCTTGGAAAAAGTTGGCCTTAAAAGAGGTTTTCAAGAAAGATTTATTTTCAAGGAATCTGGAAGCGAATTGGGATGCATTTTATTCTGCCGATGTAGAAATTGCTACATGGTCAGTTTTCTCTAAATCTATTATCTTAGTAAAGTCATTTTAACTGAACTTATTTTTTTTAAACCTTATACTATCTATTATCTTAGTAAATCTTATACTGAACTTATTTTTATGGGTTGAATTACCAATAGTAAAGAGAAAGAGCATCAAAACTATTCAAGAATGGCATGAAACAATCTTTGCTTGCAACTGATGTCGGAATATCCACTGCTTTGTTGAAATAAGAACTCATCTGTTGCTAAAGCTATTTCACATCTGCTGAAAAAAGCCAAACAAGAAACACCATATTCGCTTCCTAAATATGATGAGATCCTAAATTAAGTTAGAAAAGCTGTTAAGACGATTAATTTAATAATATAACATCTGACTTTTTGTAATGATATTAAACACATTAATTTGGTTAAAATATTCAAGACGTGTGCCACATATGGAGAGCCTGAAAAGATGTCAACTGAGTATAAGTGGCAAAAGGGGCGGGAATGGGCAATAGGCAAAAGACTGAAAACATGGTGGGTGAATATGACGTTCTTTTTTAGGTTTGCTTGACACAAATTAAACTATTAAGAGTCTAAGATGAATACCGAATGCACCTTTTGTAATTTCAGGTCTGAATCATTTTGATTACGTACTGGCCAAACCATATGGAGCTAAGGCAGCATAAACGTATGGACACCGACTGTTATAGATCTATAGAAATTCAGTTTGTCTCAATTCTTAGGGTTCGTAGTTAAGGGTGGAAAAACAGTAATAACTGGGTGTTTGGGTGTGCCACAAAACTGTACTTAAGGGTGTTTGGGCTTGAAATGTAATATTAAACACAAGGATTCAAAAATATTATTCAATTTTTATTAGTTTTTGTTCAGTTCAGTAGACATTCATATTCAGATTTCAACACGTAAAACTTAAGTTATTTTTTCTTGTAATTACAGGGATTATTTAAAGGTCCTAAACCATATAGGAGCTAAAATTGTAATATATCATTCTTTGTCCTGAAGAAAATGCTAGAAGGATGACCAGTTGGGCACAGCGTAAGTGCATGCCTTCTCCTTCTGTTGCTTAGTTTATTAAAGCTATTAAGGTCACTGTCTTAGCAAATAAAAGATCGATAATTTTTTGACTTTCCATAAGTGTATCGCTGCAAAATATAATGAACAGACCAGTGGAAGAGATGTTGTGATACCATCTGCTATAATTCATCGCATAGACCATGTGTACGTCCCACGGAATCCACATTGCCTGTGAACTACAATTGCAGCTATTTGAAATACCATCTGCTATATGTAAGTACACTTTTTTAATCCTATTTTCTTTAGATATTAAATTTATATGTCCAAGTTCTTATGTGTTTGTGTATTAAACAGGCGGTCAACAACAAATTCCGCCAGCTTCTGTAAATTAGGTTGATGTGTCCTCCATGAGTAACGGTGGAACAATTGTTGTTGGCATACTCAATAACCGCGCTAACATTTTACTTATGCAGCAAACACATTCAGGTAATTATATAGTAGTATTGTTGTTGGTGTGGCAGAGGGTGCGTGCCATTTCCAGCATCTACAAAACGTCGTAGCATATCATGGGGGGCTCCATAAAAGAAGTTGGCAAAACTGTGACCAATACTACTCGGTTGTACCTAACAACCACTATTTTTTGGTACCAATCGGCTTAGCTGTTTTGATCTGGAATTTGTAACAGTGGTACTCTCACGTGTTAATGGAAAAGTCACCTCCTAATACCACAATCAAGGGATGGATGGACCGAGGATGGACAGTAATGAACACTTGAATTATTTAACGAACATTTCCTTTAAATGAAGGTTGGGGGATTATGTCAACCTTCTGTAAATGGGAATGAGGCATTAGGCTCCAATTGACCCCATAATGTGTGCAGCTACTGTACTTTATTTTCCCTATCATAGTAGCTTATGTTAAGAAGCTATATCGCTTACAGATGATAACACTGGGCAGGTGCGTCAGGTAATACATTTACTGTCTATTTATTACCTTTTTTTTATCTAAAAGTTGAATGTTCTATTGTAACTACATAAACATTATTATTACTGTAATAATTTGCTAATTCAACAAAGTTGTTAGGCTCCACTTTTTTCTGCTTTTGTGGGTGTTAGGTGCATGGCAACATGTTCAGGTTGGGTAAAGTGTCTTCATTTTTCTAATGCATTAATTATCAATCATCTATATCGTAGCAAAGACCAAGGTACACTTGAATACATATATATGGAGTATTGATTTTTGTTCTCATACGTTACAATTTGATTCTATCAGTTACTGTTTCCCTTTTGTGTATCTTGATAATTATTAAAAATACATTTTGTTTTGCTATTTTAATTCTTTTTACATGTATTGCATATTACCAGGTTTTGGATTACGTTGGAAGCAGTACCACCTGTTAGAACACATTTTGCCTTTGTATCTAGACATTAGCGGTAGTGACTCCCGTACGCATTTCACCTGATCGTTTGATAACAAACACAAGGTATTGAAATGGTGTTTAACTTTGATGCTTTAATGTCATTATTTTTATATTTACATGTTGAAAGTTGTATACCTGTACTTATATAATAAATTCAGATAATACTATCATGCTAACCCCTTTATGACCCACTAATAATGTTTTAGCATAAGAAGCACACTCAAATTCATTGTGTGCTATGATAGAATGATAAATATTTAGTTTCAATTTCCTGATAAGGAACAAAATAGTATTGTAGATGTGTGTACTAAATATGGTTTCCATTTTTTTCCCTAATTTATACATGTTTTATCCTCAAACATATATCAGTTGGTCTGTTATGAAATAAATCACACTAGAAATTCTTGGTTGTAGTTGTGTTTTTTTAGTTGTCATACGTTACTTTTTTGTTGTTATAGGAGATGAGTATTGTATCGTAACTTGAAAACATCAACAGTCGTGGCTCAAGTAGTGTACCTCGATGTGATACCGTAAATGATTGCCGTTGGTTTCTTGACGGTAAATTTCTTAAAGATAGTTGTGGTATTAGTGTTTGGACTCCATCAAAAAAGAAATAATTAAAGCTCTTCTTGCGATAGTGTGGGCGGATCCCTTATTCTTTATTATGGATTCGGCCATACGGTGTAATGGTTTTGGAGTTTAGGATTTGGAGGTCCATGTTGCATCTACCGGGCGGGTAGGTTGTGTGTCTTCTTTGGGTCTGATAGATAACCCCAAACCATAGAAGGTACAAACAACTATCGTATTACATAATTTTTGTTGTATATATGTGCTCCACTACAACCACAACTTTGTGAAATAGGTACAAGTGAACCACCAATGCTACTTGAAGGTACAATAGCTCTAAAACCTATTTCATGGTTCCTCACTTTAGTAGATTTTTGGTCATTAATAACAGCCTCTAATAAGAGGACATCCAAATAGTCTCTAATCAGACGATGGGTATAGTAATTAGAAAGATTAATGTGCATCCTGAGAAATAAGCCTTTTTCCTTGGGTTTTAGGAGTTGCCTGTTGAGTTTATTGATACTTATACTTATTTGTTTCGTTTGCTAAATAACCATGCTGTTGTATTAGATAAGTATTTATAACTATATTCAGCTGTTGATTTTCCAGTAGCAGTGAACCAGTAACATGTTACTATCTACAATATAAAAAGTTAGCAAAAGGAAAATCTCTTTGTAGCATAGTATAGTAGTACTCAATGTGGTTACGTTTGAAATATGATGTTAAGCTTTACTAGAAAATCTCTGTCATGTGAATCTGTCTTTTTAAATATCGTTTGTGTGTTTGTAGTTGACGCTTTGAAGTTGTTATTTGAGTGTGTTTTGCAACTGAACCGTGACTTTGGTTTGTAGGCAGGATAGTTTTTGTTTAGGTGACAAAGTAGGTTTATCGGTTATAGAAATGATTTAACTTCACGCATTTGTGGAGTCACTAATCGCCGTTGGAACATTCCTATCCGTGCCTGATCCTACTGAAAGGAACCGGGTTGCGACACTTTGTTTATAGAGTTATTTTGGAAATGTGGCTTCACTGTGGTCGGCGACACCAGTTGAGACCAGGTAATTTTTTTGATATTTTTTTGTGCTATAAATGGATTTAAAGTTGTGCCCATTAAGACTGCTGCTAATTTGGGATTGTACCAATTTTCAGGTGCAACTTTAAATTGAAAGGATATGAAGATTCAGATCTCCCGACCGCAACACGAGGGATGTTAAGAGCACCCGACTATGAGGAAAAGGTCATGGAATGAAGGAAAAAGGGTAGCTTTTGGTGTGGGTTTAATTAAGAAACTAAATAATATGGATACACAATTTGTATTCTTTATCGACTCAATGTCAGTAGCTACTTCTATTCTGCTAAAAAGATAACATCAACACATTAGAGATGCCTCAAGATCAACTACCCTGAGATTCTTCAAGATCAGAAGCAAGTGATAAACGAACCTTTTCCAAATCATTTTATAGCTTTTCCTTTTTGATTTCGTACAATTCAACTCTTTCAGCAATTTTATTGCACAAATGGCACGGGTTTTGAAATACAGCAATTTACGACCTTCTTATGGTGGTGACTTTCTACATATTCAAAGGAAGCTCTTGATGTATGTTTATTAGTTATTTTTTTAAATATTTGCCGATAGTGGAGATTCTCGTTACCGTTTGCTCCTTTTATCAACTTTGGTTTGTTCCACTATTCAACCCAAATAGATACTAAGGAGTATGACATATTCCTTTCTTAATATACTATAATGTGATGCCTTTTTCAAATTTTATCTACAATCTCTTTTATATGTCTTTTTTATTACTCCTGATCATTATCTCAAAGTAATGTCAATTTGAAACCTGTACACTCGACTTACTAAAAAGTGTTTTGTGTGAGTCTCTATCAGTAAAATAACTAAAAAGTGTTTTGTGCGGGATGACGACCACACAGGGGCTCCAATTTTTAGGGGCCTCCAATGTGAAAAAGTATAGTACTCCGTTTTGGTGGATTGGTTTATGCCTAATGATGCATTAGTCTGTGATCTGTTGGAGATCCTTTATCACGAATCTACTTCCATTGTTGTCGATGACAAACAGTCTTAGCTCAACTGTCCACCTTGTCCAACTTTAACCATACAAATGGTGAAAGATTTAGGTGAGCAGATTGGTGATGAGAAACCTGTGTGGCCGGCTTCAATTTAGTGGACATTCATTAGTCCTACATTAGCATAATGTCCACTAAATTGAAGCCGTCCCTTGATTAATACCCCATTAATCAGCAAAGTTCTTCAGCTTTTAGGAGAAACTAATGAATGGGGTATTAATATGGTGTGTATGGAACTGATTAAAAAATCAGTGTTTCAGTTTATTTAAACTGCTGAAAGCTATGGCTTTATGGAAACAAGTATATATATGTTTGGTCAGTATTTAATGTTCAGATTCTGAACTAACAAAAAACAGTAAGATCCTAATTTAATCCACTCCTCGTTAATAAGATTCATCGGAAGTCGGTGTGGTGCTTTATGTTATTAATTATTGGAAGGATATAATGGTGACATGTGATAAGGTCGGAGATCCAAATTCAGTCGATGGTGGAAGGATAAGGTTTCAGTCGGTGGTGGTGGAAGGTTAATGGATTTTTCTGAGTTTATGTTTTTATACTTGTGTTATACTTGAAGGTGAAAGAAGAAGGTTAAGTGGGATGGAAAAGACAAGAATACCCCTTGAAGATTGGTGTATAATTATCGTTAGTGGGGTTGTAAAAAGGGAGGGACGAACGATAAATAACGTTTCCCACTTAGGGACGACCGATGCACTTTTTTTGGTCAATGGACGAACCTTGTCGGTCAACACATACCACAGGGACGAACGGTGTAATTTACTCTTATTATTAAAAAGATCGAGAAAAAAGTTTATCCTAATGAATATCCATTGTTGACCAGTTGACCTTACATATGTAAAAATCCCATTAAATTCGTTTCAGAATTAGTTAAAAAAAAAAGTTTGTTCCACAATAAAATAAAGTACACAGAATTAGAGATCGGCAAATCAGTTTCTTCAAAAAACCGGATCGGTTTTTAAATCGGCTCGATTTCAGTCAACAAATAAACAAATTGATTTGACTTAAAACCGGGATTTTAAAGATTTTATCTGGTTTTTAACCGTATTAGATCGGTTTTAACTGTTTTTTCACCGGATTTTAACGTGTGCCAGTCATTTCTGAAACCGGTTATGAACCACCGAATCGGTTTAAAAACCGGTTTCGTCTTTTTCTTCTCAATATCGAATCATAAACCGCTTTTTTTTTTGCCATCACTGCATGAAATTAAACTTCTAAGTATTATAATAATTTGAGTGACCAAAACTAAAGTACTCCACATGTACAACATAAATTTAATGTATTTTTAGAAGGTATACGCATAATCTTACAACAAAATTTGAAATATATGAGAAACATTGTAGATACTAGATAGTACCAACAGGATGATAATTACCATAATTGAGTAAGACTGAAGGCAACAGTGCGGCCGCTCGACGTCAGTTACTGAGAGACTTGTCCCCGCCAGTACGAAACGAAAAAAACACGTCTATGATCAATTCCTTCATTCTTTCGGTCGTCAACAAGACCGAACAATTCAAATGAAATGGAATGCTACTTTTATAGATTATATCTCTCATATATATATTCTATTCATTTTTTATCGACAGATAACACATAATTTAAGACTACATAATAATTATCGTTTTACATATCTTACTTTTTGTATAAAAACAGTTTCACTCTCAATCAACTAATTAAAAACTTTTATAATGTTTATAATTATAACTTCAGGTAAGGCTAATATAGTTATCTTGATATAAATTTCTTATCTATTATTAGAAGTAGCCAAATAATTTAAGATAATTCGAAATAAAAAGATAGACTATAATTTTAGGACGGATGTAGTTCTTTTCACACAAACTTACCTTTAAAACCAAACAAATGAATTTTGATAAATTGTTTTTCGATAACAAGGATGAGAAACGAAAGTTAATAGTTTAATCTTAAACTTTTTTTGATAATATTCACGTAACTTTTTAATTTTTATTGTAATGAGTTTTTAATTATTATGAAATGTTTTTTTATTATCAGTAAAATTTAAATTAATTTTTTTTGTTTGGTCGTCTGTACGTCACCATTATGGGTGTTTGGTCTGTATGTCTTATAGGACAGACATAGCTCAGTTGACACTGATATGACAGTCACATAGTGTGACTTTAGACAATGATTACAAATGTCTATTGGGTTCATTCAGTACTTTAATATGATTATACGACAAGATGTAAAAATAAAATGATGCTTTTTTATGTTGGATAAGTGAAACATCGACATAAGATGTATTAGTTTCCTTAACGTCAAAGAAGGCAGATGTTCCTTACGGAAATTCTGCGCTTATTTAAGCTCTTGCGGATTCACTAGGTGCTCATTAAAATTGCATGTTTTTTTTCTTATTTGATCACATTTTTGGTTGCCAACCACATAACTAATATCTTTAGGTGGAATAATAAAATTAAAGGAAACATAGGAAAACACCCAAGTTAGGAATCTCCTGATTCACCAAATAAAACCAAGAGGGGAACAACTTTCACATCTCGGTAACGATCTCTTTTTTCTGGAATTATCGATCAACTACTTTTTAAATTGAGTTTCCAAGTGGACTGCCTCGGCCCCTCCTCTAGGTATCTTTCTCTAATACTATTATCCAATTGTGCATTCAGAAGCCAGCACTTAAACCATCCTAAATCCATAACATGTATTTCAAATTTGCTTTATATTAAGAAAATAAAGAAAAACTTACTGAAGTCAAGCAACAACATAAGAAAGTTGAGGATACTGAGAGATGCAGAACGAGAAAGTTGCTCATGAAGCAGAGGTTTTGTTTAACAAATTTAACTAGAACAACCGTGTCCTTTGTTGAAGATATTGACCTGCCTCTCGGAGATATCAAAAGAATCAAATACTATTGTAGTCTTTCCTTAATGGTCATGGGAACAGAGTGACAAAACCTCCAGCCAAAAGCTGTCACAGCTACCACAAAAAGCCACATGTTTCAAAAGTGCGCCAAAAGAGAGAGTAATTTTTTTTTCTATATATGATTTATGATTTAAACACTATTTTATCTAAGATAAGTTCAAAATATGTACTAGCAAGGTTGCAAGGATTATTGGTCACATGTTGGATGATGCTCATTCATTATCCAGTCTTGTCAGCTCATTGTTTTTGTGTATATTTTTGTTAGATCCAATGAGATCAGTTCGTCTGCCTCCTTTTTTCACGGTCATCATATGTCAAAATTGGTGAATTATGTACATATGATGTTTGTACCACGTAGTTGCACTTATATTTCATTGATGAACAGTAATAGTATCTTAATATCCGACCCTCATTTAACAACAGTTTGACAAGATTTTTCTTTTTATGCACATACAACTTTAAAAAAACAAAAAACAAGTAGAATTCGTGTTTGCAATACTTTTTATGTAACACTCTCAATTTTCGTATCGGTACAGCGGAAGGGTCTTTCAGAGTGTTACGGGATAGCACAATAACTCCAATCATAGACAACACATAAAAATGGTTGTACAAGGTTCAACATACATTCATTCGATAAAAAGTTTTAAAGTGTACAATAGGTCCCAAATTATACAGGTCATTTAGTTTACAAAACATAGATCGAATGAACATTTTTAATATTATGTGGGCTATCAGAGTCGATCTCCATCCGGATTACCTTCAAGCACCTGAGATAAAAACATGCAAAAATCATATCAACGAATGCCGAGTGAATTCATAGAGTTTAATAAAAACCGTTATATAAAACAATCGTTAAAATCAGAACACAAGTATAATATCGGAAGTAAGTCCACTTATTGCTAGTCAGGCAATATATAAATCAAGCATACATCTTAAACCGTCCATGAGACCGTAGCCTCAATATTACCATAATAGGTAATATTATCATCGTTAATAGCGTCGTTTCATATCGGATATTTAGATTATATAGGATACATTTGGATTATTATTAGCCGCATGACATTGTTATCTTACTGTGAAAACAACGGGCCGCGAACCCGACAAACAATTTGCCCATCTAAGTTAGCTTGTCGTCACAAAAAACACGCTATGTAATCTTCTCATACATAAATTCGCTTACCAATCAATGTGGTACGACGGGGATCAACCGTCAAGGCGCGAACTGGGGTGATCGTTCCCAAATAGTACTATCATATGCATAAGCGTCTACCAAATCCCGGTAGTTCACAATTCATGCTAATGGGACTTTAAGTGACATAACCTAACTACTAATAATCCTTTTTGTCTCGTTTATAGGGTCATAGCATCATTCGGGTCCATATCATTAAGCATACCATCGGGACTACTTGTGTTCTATTTTTATCAAAATATAGCATGTTATCTCCCTCGCGGGTTTACAAATCATTTTATAAAACATTTAAAAGAGTGCGAGGCTATGAACTCTCGTTGATAATGAAAGGCGGATTATCGGCTACGGGCGTGCTTCGGTCACGGAAACCTATATAAATAATAATCGGTCTTAGACTTTTGTCCAATGACTTTATCAAAATAACAATATACATATGATGATTTTTGTACATATGATGATCAAGTGGGTTTATATATCCTTGTTTCTCATTTTAGTGTTTATGTATTGGTAACTTTTTACTAGTTTACTAGTTTCACCTATTTACCTATTTTAAGTCCAATAAGCTTAGTATAAGTTCTTGAACTTGTTTTAATCCATTTTATACTTATATTATCAGTATTGACACTTTACATGTTGGGCCCAAATGGGTTAAGCCCAATAAGTACTTTTTATAAGTGTTTAACTTACTTAGTCCAATTATTAGTCCAATATGCTTTACTTAGCTCGTTAATGTCCGTATGTCCTATAGTTAGGGTTTTATCGGTTTTTACTTGTATTAGATACTTATATATCAGTATATGACTTTTAAAAACTTTACATTAGACGGGTTTGATCGTCTAAGTTTTAATTGGCGAAAAACGTTAATTTACGGTAATAGCCGAAAAAGTCGTAAAAATCAAGTTTATAGTTTTTATTACTTATAAGTATTTTTCCACTACCATTTTTATAATTTATCCATTTATTTAACCTTTTAAATATTTATATAAATAAAATTCATAAGTTAGTGGGTTTTAATTTTACATTTTATACAATATAATTTTGAGTGCTTATATAATAGTAATAAACATTAATTCTCAAAATCTTATTTTTATTTTCATCTTCACCATTTTTATCATATCTAGAGTTCTACAATGAATTAGAAGCTCATTTTTGGATGGAATGATCTTCATATTATGTGCTACATTTAACTTAGTTATAGCTACTGCTCATTTTAAGTTTATCTATGCTTAACAGTCCCTACAAAACAGCTTATTCAGATTAGCACACTCATCTAGTTTTGATCATATCTCACTCATTATAATGATTCCATTGCATGGCCAACTCTCACATGTGTATAACATCTTGTACTTACTTTAAATGGATTATACCATGTAAGTTTATCAGTTCAAGTTTTAGTTACATACTGTTCTTATACAGACAACAAATTAATCATGATTTTAGCCTTGTTTCTTATGGTTATTAACCTTTTTAAGCATATTTATCAACACTTGATCCCCACACAACATTTTTATCATCATATATTCATCATATACATATACAACAAGAAAGAAAATACATTTGATCTTTACAAAAATAACAAGAGAAAATGGAGAGGATGATCTTCTTTACCAACCAAGAGTATATCTTGTTTTTGGAAGACAAGAACTTGATGAACACCAAAAGTAACTCCAAGATCATCAAACACCAAGAACATAAGTTGAGAAATCAGCCCTAGGACACAAGAAAATCACCTCCTTTGTTGTTAAAATGGCCACCAAATGATCAAGGCTTCAAGGTAACTCCATGATAGAGCTAGATAACAAGTATTTCATGGCTAGAAAAGATCAAGAAGGGGTGTGTGTTCTTGAAAGTGGACGGCAATGGTGGTGGTTTTAAGAGGATTTTGAGCTTGTTTGCATGAGTGAAATGATGGTATGTGTGTAGCTAGTGGTTTTGAGTTAGTGGAAGCTTAAAGTGTAAGCTTAACTTACACTTGTAAGTTGTAAGCTAACATGATGCCACATCCTTGATGTGGTGTCATGTGTGCCGTCCCATGTGTGTTAGTGGGGTGGGATAATGTATTTTGTCCCACCTCACTAATTTACGGGTATTCCTCGATTCTAGTTTTCTCGATTTGCATGCCCTCGGGTCGTTTCACGAAAAACGTTTTTACAAATTATGAATCAACGACACAAAACGAATCCAATAAAAATTGTCTCATCAAAAACGGAGTTCAAAAACATAAATACGTAATCCTAAGGTTTCCGGTTTAATCGTAAAGGACGCTAAATGATGCACGTAAGCCCAAATTTAAATCCGTAAATTGTGAGTTCATCAACCAACACAAAAATAAGTTTCAAAATATTATAAGAGAAAATAATTCACTACCTGAAAATGTTAGATTGTCACCGCTTTTCCTCCTAAAAGGGATCAACGTCCTCGTGATCCATTTTATTTTGATGTCCGTTTCTTATTGAAATCGAAGAGGTGCGGATATTTCTTCCACATTTCATCCTCTCGTTCCCAAGTATATTCCGGTCCATGCTTTGAATTCCATCGGATCATGACAATAGGTATCCGACTTTGTTTCAGTTGCTTTACCTCACGATCCATAACCTCTACGGGCTCTTCGATAAAATGCAACTTCCCATCTATTCGAACCTTATCTAATGAAATTTTCTCATCACTCACTGCTAGAAATTTCTTCAGATTAGATACATGAAATGTGTTATGAACACCATCTACTCATTTGATAAAATGCAACTTCCCATCTACTCTAGATAAAATCTTAAAGGGTCCAATATAACGGGGATTCAATTTTCCTCGCTTTCCAAATCTTATAACGCCTTTCCATGACGATACTTTCAACATTACTTGGTCACCCACTTTAAACTCCATTGGCTTCTGCCGCACATCCGCGTAATTTTTCTGTCTACTACGGGCAGTCAACAACCTATTCTTAATCTGAACTATCATCTCCTTAGTCTCCCGGATCAATTCCGGTCCCGTGAGCTGGGTATCCCTGATGTAGTGGTTTTACTACTCTTTAGGGAAAGAGAGCAAAAGTGGCAAGTATTAAGTGTCGGTTTAGGAAAACCAAGCACTAATGACCAAATAAGTTCAAGTTCGTTTCCCAAGGAGGCTTAGTGTGTGTGTGTAATGAATTGATTATCTTTGTGATTATATTTTTGAGAAAGAAAATAGAAAGGGGATTAGAAGAGAATGACGGTTACGAAGACGGATTAAACTAAGTCGAAAAAGGTGTACACGTAAAACCGTAAAAAGTGCTAAAACTAAAATTTTACCCTAAAAATTCCTAAAAATTACCAAAAATCCACAATAATATTCTAAGAGTTTAAAAAAATTCCAAACTTGCCAAAACCTTTCAATTAATTAGATAATGACTTTTTAATGCTAATTAAAGCCCTAAAAATCAAAATTAATTATTAAAAAGCCCTAAACAAGATTTTAAAGTTTATAAACCTCAAAAATACTCTAATTAAGCTAAAAAGTATTTTTCAAATTTTTAAAACCACTAAGAACTATTTTTTAACAATTAAAAACTACTAAAATTAATTAAAACTTAAATTAATTTTAGAAAATAATTAAAAGACCCTAAAAATATTTGGAAAGTTGCAAAAATCCTAATTAAGTGTTTAGAACCTAGAAAAAATATAAGAACTTAGAAAATCAGACTTTTAATTTTTAATAATAAAATAATATTAAAATAATATTAAAAATCTAAAAATCATAAAAAATTCTAAAAACTTGCAAACTAGCTTAATTTATCCTAAATAACTCAGAAATGAAAGTGAAATTACCTAAATACCCCTATTGGGCCTAGAAAATGGGCTAAACCCAAAACAGTCCCTTATTGGGCCAAATTTGGGCCCAATATAAAAAAGTGTTCAAAATAAGCCCAAAAAGCACAGGTTGACTCAAAATTTGATTTTAAACAACTTTTTCCAAAGGCCCAAAAGCTGAAAGTGTGAAATAAGCTAGCTTATAACAAGCAGCTTATTCTTAATGGGCTTTTTGGCCCATTAAGCTATAAGCCAACGCCATAAGCTAAAATTTGACACACAAGCTTCTTTTGACCTAATAAAGACTTCTGCAAAAATAAAATTGAAATAAGCCCATGGAATAAGCCTGAAAATGCAATAAGCAATCTACAGAAAACGACAAAATAGTCGTTTTTGAGTTCTAGGCCACCCTAAGTGCTGATTCAAGTTCCAAAAGCTTTTAAATGACTTAATTAAGCAAAATCAACAAAGAGTTTTCAAATAAGCTGACTCAATAAGCTGGAAAAAGCAAATAAGCACTTATGTAAAATTCAAATAAGTTGGTTTTCTAGTAAAAAGTCAAAGTCAAAGTCCAATAAGCTCCAGTCTACTTAAATGGGTCAAATAATGAAGACCTATCACAAAAAATAAGTTGTTGCAAGTCTGGATAAGCTAGAATAGCTTATTGATAAGCTGAGTTCAAAATTACACTAGCAGGGGCTAGTTTTGGGTGTTGAGCAGTGGAAACTTTTTCCACTGCTTGACTTGTTTGACTTTTTGTCTTTAGTGACTTTTTTGGAGATTCAGATTACACAAAGGCACCCAAATGTTCTTTGGATCAAAAGGAGTCAAGAACAATCAAAATAACACAATCACTAACACCCAATTGATACATTTTAATCAATTAATCACCAGACATGATACAGACATGAACACTTAAGCAGTTGAGCACAAATAAGCAGTTTTAGGAATAATCAGCCAGCCAAATTCAACCAAATGCATACACAAGCTATTATAAACTCCAATAAGCAAGTCTAAACAGGTTTCATGCAATGATTCAAAGAATTAAGCAAGATTCAAGCCAATGAAAGTTACTGATGAACACTAACACATGCAGTTTTCTACTTTGCTGATGTATTTGACACTTAAGCCAGATTCAACACCTCAAATCTTTCAAACAGGTTACAATAACTTTGTTTAAACCACTTTTAGCCCTAAGCATGCATACACACTAAGTGTTCCCAAAATCCTAGGTCAAAATAGGCAGTAACAAAGTCTATATAGCAGATTGTTTGATTCAAGGCTTCAAACCCAAAAACTTGCAGTAAAACACTCTCAACCAAGCATATAGCAGATACCAAGCATAAACAACACAATCCAACAACCAAATTTCAAGTTGCAAGCACAAACAGATAGACCCAAACACCCCTTTATCTTTTCCAAATCAAATTTTTCAAAGTAAAAGTGAGATTCAAGACTACCCAAGCATCAATTAACACTATAACAGGTAAGATTAACAGATTCAAGCAAGAACAAGCCACAAAATCCACAAGATCACAAGTCACATACAAATATCACCAAAAATCATGAATTTAAGCAGATTTTAGGATTAAGTATGCAAACCTCATGGATGTACATCCACACCCACGAATTTTAAGCTTATGTGCTAGCAAGAACAAGCACAAGCTTCCACAACAAAGCCTGCTAAGATTGAACAAGGTTAAAGCACAAGAGCATAAAAATAGAAACTTGAAAAATCTTGATTGATGCAACCTTGTTACCCCACACTTGATTATCCCCAAGTTATAAGCCTCACAACACCTTAACTAACTCAGTTAGGATGCTATGATCAGCCCTATAACCCAAAAATTCCAAGGTTGGAACAAGTACTTAGCAAAATATCAAGAATGAGGAAAATTGCAAACTTTTGCAACCTCCAAGTGAAAACAGGTTTTTTACTTCTAAACTAACAATCATATAACAATAATAAGCAGAAACAAAGAATGGCCAATGACTTTTCTTCAATGATTCAAACTCAATTTCATTAAACTGAAATGGGATTTACAGAAACTTGAACAAGGAAAAATCAAAAGCAGCTTGAATGTAAAGTCCTAGTGCCTTTATATAGGCTTACAATATATCTAGAAGTGCAAAGGAAAACGTAAACCCTAGCTGTGAAGTCCCCATATTGCCCTTTGAAAATTTGAATAACTTGGCTTCATGTGACTGTTTTTTGTATGTTTGTGAAGGATCATGTGATGCCAGTGGTGGATATGTAATCTTGGACGTCCATTCCATGCTTAGAAAATAAGCAAGCCTTTGGGGCGTTGATCTTCTGGCTCATTCTTGTTTGGACATGAAGGGTGGGGCAAGGGAGGTAGCATGTGACAAAAGGGATGATGATGTGGCATGTTTTAAGGTTGGGTTGTGATTATAGGACCCTTAATCATTATTCTGGAAAGAATTAGCCTTTAATTCATAATGATTAAGAAATGCCTAATTGTGTTCTTGAGCTGATGAACACAAGGTTTGATCTTATTTAAGGTTGGATTAAGTTTAAATGGGTGTTAAGGCACCAAGGTTAATATATTAATTAACTCGGATGAGTGGAAGGCTGAGGTGGAAGAATGGTGGAGTGTGATTGGGTGATTTGTGGTAGTGGGGCACGTGGCATGTTGTCACTGGTCTAGGTAAGTATGGCTGTCTGCCCCTTTTGGTCCCTTAACTCCTTTCTTCCTTACATTTTGTAAATAACCAGCCAAAACTTCTTTTCCTTTGTTAATGAAGTTTTCAATTTCATACTTTTGCCCCAAAAAGTTTTGATAAGTGAATTCAGGGGTATTTCTTGCCATTTTTGAATTCTTCAAGGGCTGATTTGGCATTTTGATGATGGATAATGGTCTTGACTTGTATAATGAGCATTTTAGAGGACTGAAATTGCCAAGTCATGTTTGATGAGGGACCATTTTTGCCAATTATTGAAAGTTGAGGGTCCTTTTTGTAATTTTGGAATTTTCAAAGGACCAAACTTGTAATTTCTTGTTCTTTGAAGGACTTCATGATATATTTGACTTTATGGAGGATATTGGTTGACAATTTAGCTTTGTTGAGGGGCTAAACTTACCAATTCTTCAAAGTGGAGGGCCCTTTTTATAATTTTGACAAACTTTAGGGACCAAACTTGTAATTATGAGGATACAAGGGTATAAGTGTCAATTCTTCCATATTGGAGGACCCTTCTTCAGAATTCTTCAAATCTTCAAGGGTTGATCTTGGGAAAGTCTTCATTAGGGCTTGGTTCATTGTGCGGCTTCGTTTCCCGTGTTCGTTTTTGCATGATTCTTGTGATCTTTTGTCATTTTCTCAATATCCGTACCTAAAATACACAAGCAACAAACACAAGCATATATATGGGTATTTTGATGATATTTAATGCATTTTAAGCCCTATTTGGAAGATGAGACTATGTATAAAAGCAGTCTCATCACTCCCCCATACTAAAACATTGCCGTGCCCTCACGCAATGCTAGAATAAAGTATCGTAGCATCTCCAAAATTCATTATTATTCACTTTATTGAATGATAAACTAGCTACACTACTACTATTGCTACAACTACTTGTGTTTTAGCCATAATGTATGATTTTCATCGCAAAATGGGACGTTTAGGTTCATAGATAAGAACACGTGAATGCTTCGTTAGAAATAATTTCATCGTCCTCGATTTTCACCCTAATTCCATGCCAAGCGTGCAACGAGATCATTTTCATTATAAGTTAGTAATGCTAACACTACTCATATGCCCTAATCACGTACTTATCCTCCCATTATTCCTAAGTTGTATCTCTTATATTTTATATTGTATTGAATGTCTCACAAGGATACATTGTTTGACTTATGCGATAATAGAGATTTAGGTCTAGAAATAGAGTCCTAACGGTGTAACTAAGATCATCAAATCAATAACCCCTCCCAATAGACAACGATGTCAAAAAATTAAGTTGACAAGAAGAATCGATAAACACGGTGTTATAACGGTTTTGAACATGAGATTTATTACCAAAACTTTTATACGCCCCCTAACGGAAGGGCCTTATTATCTTTGGTTTACCTCCATCTTTTATTCAACTTCGCCATGAAGCTTTTATTATGACTTCGGTCTTGCCTTGCCTTTTATTATCCACCTCATCGGTAGTTTTATTAGCCAAAGACGTATATCCTCACGCTAAGGCGAATTTTGGATCTTTAAAGCTTCGAAGATTAAGGCTTGATTCACTTTCAATTTTGCATAGATTTTTCGGCCTTGTGGGGCTTCAAATTGTTTGCTTGATTTAGGTGAGCACTTGAAATCTTATTATTGGGTGAAGCTTTTGATTATTAGGGTGCCAATACTTCAAAACCGTGACGCTGGCAATACCTTAATGTCTTCCCAATTTAATTACACGGAAGCTACTAGAAAAGACTAGAAACCCAACAATCCCAACTAAACCGCTAAGTCAATATTTATTAAGCAAAAAATATTTACATGTGAAGGGAGAATAAGCAAACAACGAGAACACATGAGTTTTTGAAAGAATACGAGTACTCTACGTTTAGCATAGTAACTTATAATTAACCCTATCATTTCTCGTCCTCATTTAAGAGACTTAGCCTAATGTGTAGTTAAGGAATCAAAGCTAAGTGCTCAACACGCACGGTCGAGTCAAAAATTACTCTTATTCTCGCCATCGGAAAACCAACATTCGTGTCTTCAAACACTTACAAAACATGAGAAATATTTTAAAATTTGGCCATTTTTAGTCTTATTTTGCAACAAAAACGATAAACAAAAAGATAAACTTTGGAAAGCGTGAAGGTTTGGCAAGGCAAGTATCTATTCACCCCCCATACTAAAGTTAAACATTGTCCTCAATGTTTCGAGTCTAGGGGTGCAAACACCCCCATACTAGAGACGTGGTCGAATGCCTCATCTTGCATGGAAAGGGTGTAACCAATAAATTAATAGCCGTTTATGAAGTGTGCGAATAACCTAAGGTTAGAACATCAAAAGGATATATCATGGATATTGAGAAAGTCTTCAAACAAACGATCGAGTGCTCCCATAAACGAACACGAGAGGCTCCAATCGTGAAGATCATGATCATCTAAAGTCCACAATTCACAAACAACCACGGAACAAAGGTTGGAAGGGCACAAATCCCCACACACTAACTACATTAGAAAGAGATAATATATACATAGGATAAGCATGGGACTCCCCCACGAGGCTCCTCGTTTTTTATTACCTAGTCATGAGCTCGACTCGATCCCCTCAATACTAATTATCATTGGGGAAGGTGACTTGGTCGAGGTAGTTCAAGGATGGAACTTCCCCGCCAAAGTTGTGCTTCAACCTACGTCCATTCACCTTGAAGTTAGGACCATCATCTTGAGCTAGCTCGATGGTCCCATACGGAAACACTTGAGTCACGGTGAATGGACCGGACCAACGGGATTTCAACTTACCGGAAAAGATTTTCAAGCGAGAATTAAAAAGCAAAACTTGATCCCCAATGTTAAAAACCCGGTTTTTAATTTTAGAATCATGCAACTTTTTAGTTTTTTCTTTGTAAATCAATGAATTTTCATAAGCAATGTCCCTTAATTCATCCAATTCATTCAATTGCATTTTCCGGTGTTTTCCCGCGGTCTCCATATCATCATTACAATGCTTTAGGGCCCAATAAGCCTTGTGTTCTAACTCGATAGGCAAATGAAAATTCTTTCCATACACAAGCTTATAGGGAGTGCACCCAATGGGCGTCTTATAAGCGGTCCTAAAGGCCCATAAAGCATCGTCTAACTTATCCGACCATAATTGTCGGTTTTCCCCAACAGATCTCTCCAAGATCCTCTTCAAAGCTCGGTTTGAAACCTCGACTTGCCCACTCGTTTGTGGGTGATAAGCCGTAGAAAGCCGATGTGTAACCCCATATTTCCTTAGGACCCTTTCGAATTGGTCGTTACAAAAATGGGTTCCACGATCGCTTATGATAGCACGAGGGGTTCCAAACCGAGAAAACAAGCTTTTCAAGAACTTGACTACCACACGAGCATCATTGGTGGGCAAGGCTTTGGCCTCCACCCACTTAGATAGGTAGTCAACCGCAACGAGAATGTACTTATTACCACGAGATGATGGGAACGGACCCATAAAGTCTATACCCCAAACGTCAAAGATCTCACACACTTGGATGATATTTTGTGGCATTTCATCTTTTTTGAGGCTTTTCCTTGTCGTTGGCATGAATCACATGACTCCACAAGATCTTGTGCATCTCGGTAAATAGTAGGCCAAAAGAAGCCGACATCAAACACCTTCTTAGCCGTGAGATTAACACCGTGGTGACCACCCGTGGGTCCCTTATGGCAAGCTCTAAGGATGTTAGAAGCTTCGGTGCCAAATACACAACGTCGGATGATTTGATCCGCACAAGTTCGAAACAAGTAAGGGTCGTTCCAAAAGTAGAACTTGACGTCACGAAAGAATTTTCGTTTTTCTTGAGTCGTCATACCCTTAACGATGAAGTTACCCGCATGGTAGTTTGCAAAATCCGCAAACCATGGGGTGGATGAATCAAGCTTAGAATTCACTACGCCAAGTGTCTCGAGACGAAATGTTTCGGTGATTTCCTTGGGCTCGTAAACACTTTGGTGAGGATCTTCCAAACGAGAAAGATGATCGGCCGCTAGATTCTCGGCTCCTTTTTTGTCAACGATGGTGTGATCAAATTCTTGAAGGAGGAGAATCCAACGAAGTAATCTAGGCTTAGCATCTTGCTTCGCCATGAGATACTTAATAGCCGAATGGTCCGTATACACTATGCATTTAGCTAAGACGAGGTAAGGTCGGAACTTCTCCAATGCATACACCACGGCAAGGAACTCCTTTTCCGTTGTAGTGTATTTTAGTTGAGCCTCGGTCATCGTCTAGCTAGCATAGTGAATAGGCAAGAAGTGCTTTTCATGACGTTGCCCCAACACGGCCCCAATGGCGTAATCACTAGCATCACATATGAGCTCAAAGGGGAGGTTCCAATTGGGAGCAACAAGAATGGGAGCTTCGGTAAGTTTCCTCTTAAGGATTTCAAAGGCTCGTACACAATCTTCGTGAAAGACAAAACGTGCCTCTTTTTCAAGAAGATGTGTAATGGGTCGAGAGATCTTCGAAAAATCCTTGATGAATCGACGATAAAAGCCCGCGTGGCCTAGGAAACTCCTAACTCCCTTGACGGTTTTGGGATGAGGTAATTTGGCGATGACGTCTACCTTAGCTTGATCTACCTCAATCCCCGCTTTCGAGACCTTGTGCCCTAAGACGATTCCACTCTTAACCATAAAATGACACTTTTCCCAATTGAGCACAAGGTCGGTTTCCTCACAACGTTTCAACATTCTCTCAAGGTTCGACAAACACGAAGTGAACGAATTACCAAACACAGAAAAGTCATCCATGAAGACTTCCATCGTCTTCTCGATCATATCATGAAAAATAGCCATCATGCACCTTTGAAAGGTTCCCAGTGCATTGCAAAGTCTGAATGGCATTCTACGATAGGCAAACATTCCATATGGACACGTAAACGTAGTTTTTTCTTGATCACGAGGATCGATGGGAATTTGGAAGTAACCGGAAAAACCATCTAAAAAGCAACAGAAATCGTTTCCCGCAAGACGCTCCAACATTTGGTCCATGAAGGGCAAGGGAAAATGGTCTTTTCGAGTGGCTTCATTCAACTTTCGATAGTCAATGCACACTCTCCATTCGGTCACGAGTCTAGTGGGAATCAACTCGTTGGCATCGTTTGGCACAACGGTCATCCCTCCCTTTTTAGGGACACAATGAATAGGACTCACCCAAGGGCTATCAGAAATAGGGTAAATCATTCCCGCGTCAGGAGTTTAAGGACCTCCTTTTTGATGACGTCGTGAATTTTGGGGTTCACCCTTCTTTGACTTTGGATTGCGGGCTTGTAATCCTCATCCATTAAGATTTTGTGGGTACAAAACTTGGGATCGATCCCCTTAATGTCGGATAACTTCCACGCAATTGCCCTCTTGTGGTCCTTTAGAACATCGACAAGTGCGGTTTTTTCATCATTCGAAAGTTCCTTCGCAATAATAACCGGCAACTTGTTGTCCTCCTCCAAATAGACATATTCGAGATGAGGAGGTAAATCTTTCAACTCGAGAATAGGTGGTTCCTCAAGTGAAGATTTGGGCTCGATACTCATAACCTCCTCGGGTGGAGGTAATGGGAAATCGTTAAGAAAATCCTTGATAATCGAGAAGTCCTCATCGTTGTCGAGGTCTTCGTCACAAGTACGTGGAACATCGAATTCTTCCAACGTAAAACCACCACCTTCAAATGGAGTGAAGGTTGGTGTCGAATTATCAAGAATTGGATCTAACATAGTGGGATTGCCACTAGTTTCTTCATCACCAAAACCTAGAACTTCTTGTGAAAATTCCTCGCAAACCACGTCAATCATATCAACGATGTTTATGGTTGCAACGGAATAAACATGAGAAATTTGAGAGTTTTGAGTTGCGTTTATAACAAGTTCCTCGTAGTTGAAACGTAAGGGTGGTCTTTCTAGCATGAACATCAATCAAAGCCATAGACGTATCTGAAAACGAACGACCTAAAATGAGAGGAACTTAAGGATCCGTGGGGATATCAACAACGATAAAGTCTACGGGATAGTAGAACTTCCCCACTTTCACAAAAACGTCTTCCGCCAAACCACATGCGGGAATCGTGGAATGGTCGGCCAACTCGATAGACATTAGTGAAGGAGTAAGATTAGGAAGATTGAGCGACTTGAAGATTGCAAGTGGCATCAAGTTAATGCTAGCACCAAGATCGGCCAAGGCGAAGCATTCCTCCATATCTTGGATTGCACAAGGAATCAAGAATTTGCCGGGATCACCGACTTTTTGAGGTATGCGATTAAGATAAACCGATGAACAACTAGACAATTGGTGCAATTTCTCCTTGTTGTTCAACATACTCTTAAAGTTAGCGGCAAATCGAGGCATCATGACCAAAGCGTCGGCGAAACTCACATTAAAGTGCAAATCACGAAACATTTTCATAAAAAGCTCAAATTGATAATTGTCACGCTCTTGACGTTTCTCCTTCCTAAGTCTTGATGGATAGGGCAAAGGTGGTGTGGGTTGAGGCATAGTAGGCATAGCCTTTGGAATCTCGGGTTCCAATGATGGTAATGGGTCAACCGTAGGTGTGGCATGAGCGGTACTTCGTGGGATTGGGACATGCTCCTTTTGGACCACCACCTCGGGTTCTTCCTCAATTGCTTCCTCCGTAGGAGCAATTGGTTGAGGAGTCGGTTCCTTGAGTGTCTTACCACTACGTGTGGAAATCACTTTCATCTCACCCTTAGGGTTGGATACGGTGTTGCTAGGAAGACTACTCGATGACGGTTTACACATTATTGCCTCAAACATAGACGAGATTTTATCTTCAAACACGGATTGCCTCTTCTCGGCTTTAATCATTTCTTGTTTAATCTCGTGTTGCCCTTGTTCCATTTTTTGTTGGTTTTGTTGCAACCTAGTGACATTTCCTACCATCTTGTTGGTGTGGATTTTAAGTTCATTAGCTAACTCATTTTTCAACTCTTTCTTCAAGTCGTTCTTAAACTCCGATCTTAGGCTAATGATTTCTCTTTCAATATTGTCAAACCTAGCATCATTCCCACTAGCATATTCAACAAACTCACTTGGAAGATCTTTCAATGTTTGCAAACCTTTGTTGTTGTTTTGAAAATCATTTTTGTTTGAAACTTGATTATTAGCCCCTTGATTACCATAGTTTCCTTTGTTGTAATTGTTTCTGAAACCAACTTGATTGTTGCGATAATTGTTGTTAGCATTTTGATTTGAACCAAAACCCGGTGGAGTCATTTGATTAGAGCGGGAAACTTGACCGTTTTGGTTGTAATTTCCCGTGGCCGCGAAGGCACTCGAAGTGTTACCACCGTTGGTAATGCACTCGGAGAAATCATGACCTCCACCACAATACATGCAAGAAACCTCAACCGCTTTAGCCGTAGCGGGAGCACTTTGTTCACCAACTTTAAACTCAATCAAAAGTCCTTTGCTTATCAAAAATCTTGTTTTCCAAGTTCACCTCAATTTGGCAAGCATCGATGGTAGTAGACAAAGAAGGCGAAGCCGAAGACGAAGCCTTACGAACACTAGACGTGCTACGAGGACTATACACCTTAGATCTATTCTCAATTATCACCAAAGCTTCCTCAAGCGTTTTACACAAAAAATTACCACCCGCGGCGGCATTCAAATAATCCCTTTCATGATCATTAAGTCCATTGTAAAACGTGTCAATTTGATGCAAGTCAGAAAAACCGTGATGAGGACATTCATGTAACATTTCCTTAAACCTATTCCAAGCCGTTGAAAAACTTTCATTAAATTCTTGTGAAAACTTTGAAATCTCGTTTTTCAAGTGCGTAGTCTTAGAGGGCGGAAAAAATTGGTTCACAAACTTAGACACGAGATCCTTCCACGTCAATATAGAATTGGGTGGCTCTTTCTCTAACCAAATTTTAGCGGGCCCCGCTAAGGAATACGGAAAAAGCATCATCTTAATCGAGTCATTCGAGACATCCTTAAACTTGCAAGTGGCGGTAAGACGATTGAATTGGCGGATATGGTTTTGTGGATTGTCCTTCTCATCACCACGGAAATTGTTGTTTTGGATCATCGACAACAAACCCGTTTTCACCTCAAAATTCTCCACAAGGATAGCGGGAATCACAATAGCCTCTCCATAACCCTCGGTGGGTGCTTGAAGTAACTCCATCATAGTTCGATTCGCCATGGTTGGTGCTTCTCTTACAATGGGTTCGTCAATAGGAGACTCCTCACTAGAAAGATTGGGAGTGGGAGTTTTGTTCTTTCGTTTACGTGCACGTCTTGCTTGATTACGAGTTACCATAAACGTCACGTACAACGAGGGGACGAGCAAAGAAGATTCTTTTTGGTGTTTTGTATTTTTCAATTTTTTTGTGGTTTTTGATTGTATTAACCTTTTTGGATTTGGTGAATGTATTAAGTAGACACAAATCTACAAATCTCCTCCTTAATCAAATCTCTTGATTAAAGAAGCCTCAAGGAATGAAAACGATCACGTGAAGTGAACGCCTTCGATGACTTTAGAACGTTGGTGGAACACCAAAACGTTCAAGAGGGTTTAATCAATGGAAACCAAGAAAATATATATGATACTTAGTAATACCTTGGGTGGCAAAACCCTCGATTAGCTCTCAAAATCAAATACTCACAAGCAAGCGGGGAAACAAGGCGGCGCGAGGCACTTAAGAGCCTTTTTCCTTAGGATATATTTTATAATATCCGCCTTATACCCACTTTATAGTTTGTATTTTTCAAGATTAAGCTTCACGAAAGTATTTATCTATTTTTGCCTTTTTTCTTTGGTTTGAGATTCGAATACAATGATTGGGTAATGACCTCCCAAGTCAAGGTTGTGATTTCTCACGAATTTGGAGTACTTGTGAATTTATTGTTCTACGTATACACTATAGTAATAGTATTCACACAAAAATCGAAAACCGATAATACGTATTAGTAGAGTGCTACTAATACAAATACTAATTATGGTTAGTATATAAAAACAACAATTCCAATCAAAACACAACACGCCTCCCCGGCAGCGGCGCCAAAATGATGTAGTGGTTTTACTACTCTTTAGGGAAAGAGAGCAAAAGTGGCAAGTATTAAGTGTCGGTTTAGGAAAACCAAGCACTAATGACCAAATAAGTTCAAGTTCGTTTCCCAAGGAGGCTTAGTGTGTGTGTAATGAATTGATTATCTTTGTGATTATATTTTTGAGAAAGAAAATAGAAAGGGGATTAGAAGAGAATGACGGTTACGAAGACGGATTAAACTAAGTCGAAAAAGGTGTACACGTAAAACCGTAAAAAGTGCTAAAATTAAAAATTTAACCTAAAAATTCCTAAAAATTACCAAAAATCCAAAATAATATTCTAAGAGTTTATAAAAAACCCAAACTTGCCAAAACCTTTTAATTAATTAGATAATGACTTTTTAATGCTAATTAAAGCCCTAAAAATCAAAATTAATTATTAAAAAGCCCTAAACAAGATTTTAAAGTTTGTAAACCTCAAAAATACTCTAATTAAGCTAAAAAGTGATTTTCAAAATCTTAAAACCACTAAGAACTATTTTTTAACAATTAAAAACTACTAAAATTAATTAAAACTTAAATTAATTCTAGAAAATAATTAAAAGACCCTAAAAATATTTGGAAAGTTGCAAAAATCCTAATTAAGTGTTTAGAACCTAGGAAAAATATAAAAACTTAGAAAATCAGACTTTTAATTTTTAATAATAAAATAATATTAAAAAAATATTAAAAATCCAAAAATCATAAAAAATTCTAAAAACTTGCAAACTAGCTTAATTTATCCTAAAATAACTCAGAAATGAAAGTGAAATTACCTAAATACCCCTATTGGGCCTAGAAAATGGGCTAAACCCAAAACAGTCCCTTATTGGGCCAAATTTGGGACCAATATAAAAAAGTGTTCAAAATAAGCCTAAAAAGCACAGGTTGACTCAAAATTTGATTTTAAACAACTTTTTCCAAAGGCCCAAAAGCTGAAAGTGTGAAATAAGCTAGCTTATAACAAGCAGCTTCTTCTTAATGGGCTTTTTGGCCCATTAAGCTATAAGCCAATGCCATAAGCTAAAATTTGACACACAAGCTTCTTTTGACCTAATAAAGACTTCTGCAAAAAGAAATTTGAAATAAGCCCAAGGAATAAGCCTGAAAATGCAATAAGCAATCTACAGAAAACGACAAAATAGTCGTTTTTGAGTTCTAGGCCACCCCAAGTGCTGATTCAAGTTCCAAAAGCTTTTAAATGACTTAATTAAGCAAAATCAACAAAGACTTTTCAAATAAGCTGACTCAATAAGCTGGAAAAAGCAAATAAGCACTTATGTAAAAGTCAAATAAGTTGGTTTTCTAGTAAAAAGTCAAAGTCAAAGTCCAATAAGCTCCGGTCTACTTAAATGGGTCAAATAATGAAGACCTATCACAAAAAATAAGTTGTTGCAAGTCTGGATAAGCTAGAATAGCTTATTGATAAGCTGAGTTCAAAATTACACTAGCAGGGGCTAGTTTTGGGTGTTGAGCAGTGGAAACTTTTTCCACTGCTTGACTTGTTTGACTTTTTGTCTTTAGTGACTTTTTTGGAGATTCAGATTACACAAAGGCACCCAAATGATCTTTGGATCAAAAGGAGTCAAGAACAATAAAAATAACACAATCACTAACACCCAATTGATACAGTTTAATCAATTAATCACCAGACATGATACAGACATGAACACTTAAGCAGTTGAGCACAAATAAGCAGTTTTAGCAATAATCAGCCAGCCAAATTCAACCAAATGCATACACAAGCTATTATAAACTCCAATAAGCAAGTCTAAACAGGTTTCATGCAATGATTCAAAGAATTAAGCAAGATTCAAGCCAATGAAAGTTACTGATGAACACTAACACATGCAGTTTTCTACTTTGCTGATGTATTTGACACTTAAGCCAGATTCAACACCTCAAATCTTTCAAACAGGTTACAATAACTTCGTTTAAACCACTTTTAGCCTTAAGCATGCATACACACTAAGTGTTCCCAAAATCCTAGGTCAAAATAGGCAGTAACAAAGTCTATATAGCAGATTGTTTGATTCAAGGCTTCAAACCCAAAAACTTGCAGTAAAACACTCTCAACCAAGCATATAGCAGATACCAAGCATAAACAACACAATCCAACAACAAAATTTCAAGTTTCAAGCACAAACATATAGACCCAAACACCCCTTTATCTTTTCCAAATAAAATTTTTCAAAGTAAAAGTGAGATTCAAGACTACCAAAGCATCAATTAACACTATAACAGGTAAGATTAACAGATTCAAGCAAGAACAAGCCACAAAATCCACAAGATCACAAGTCACATACAAATATCACCAAAAATCATGAATTTAAGCAGATTTTAGGATTAAGTATGCAAACCTCATGGATGTACATCCACACCCTCGAATTTTGAGCTTATGTGCTAGCAAGAACAAGCACAAGCTTCCACAACAAAGCCTGCTAAGATTGAACAAGGTTAAAGCACAAGAGTATAAAAACAGAAACTTGAAAAATCTTGATTGATGCAACCTTGTTACCCCACACTTGATTATCCCCAAGTTATAAGCCTCACAACACCTTAACTAACTCAGTTAGGATGCTATGATCAGCCCTATAACCCAAAAATTCCAAGGTTGGAACAAGTACTTAGCAAAATATCAAGAATGAGGAAAATTGCAAACTTTTGCAACCTCCAAGTGAAAACAGGTTTTTTACTTCTAAACTAACAATCATATAACAATAATAAGCAGTAACAAAGATTAGCCAATGACTTTTCTTCAATGATTCAAACTCAATTTCATTAAACTGAAATGGGATTTGCAGAAACTTGAACAAGGAAAAATCAAAAGCAGCTTGAATGTAAAGTCCTAGTGCCTTTATATAGGCTTACAATGTATCTAGAAGTGCAAAGGAAAACGTAAACCCTAGTTGTGAAGTCCCCATATTGCCCTTTGAAAATTTGAATAACTTGGCTTCATGTGACTGATTTTTGTATGTTTGTGAAGGATCATGTGATGCCAGTGGTGAATATGTAATCTTGGACGTCCATTCCACGCTTAGAAAATAAGCAAGCCTTTGGGGCGTTGATCTTCTGGCTCATTCTTGTTTGGACATGAAGGGTGGGGCAGGGGAGGTAGCATGTGACAAAAGGGATGATGATGTGGCATGTTTTAAGGTTGGGTTGTGATTATAGGACACTTAATCATTATTCTGGAAAGAATTAGCCTTTAATTCACAATGATTAAGAAATGCCTAATTGTGTTCTTGAGCTGATGAACACAAGGTTTGATCTTATTTAAGGTTGGATTAAGCTTAAATAGGTGTTAAGGCGCCAAGGTTAATATATTTATTAACCCGGATGAGTGGAAGGCTGAGGTGGAAGAATGGTGGAGTGTGATTGGGTGATTTGTGGTAGTGGGGCACGTGGCATGTTGTCACTGGTCTAGGTAAGTATGGCTGTCTGCCCCTTTTGGTCCCTTAACTCCTTTCTTCCTTTCATTTTGTAAATAACCAGCCAAAACTTCTTTTCCTTTGTTAATGAAGTTTTCAATTTCATACTTTTGCCCCAAAAAGTTTTGATAAGTGAATTCAGGGGTATTTCTTGCCATTTTTGAATTCTTCAAGGGCTGATTTGGCATTTTGATGATGGATAACGGTCTTGACTTGTATAATGAGCATTTTGGAGGACTGAAATTGCCAAGTCATGTTTGATGAGGGACCATTTTTGCCAAGTATTGAAAGTTGAGGGTCCTTTTTGTAATTTTGGAATTTTCAAAGGACCAAACTTGTAACTTCTTGTTCTTTGAAGGACTTCATGATATATTTGACTTTGTGGAGGATATTGGTTAACAATTTAGCTTTGTTGAGGGGCTAAACTTGCCAATTTTTCAAAGTGGAGGGCCCTTTTTGTAATTTTGACAAACTTTAGGGACCAAACTTGTAATTATGAGGATACAAGGGTATAAAGTGTCAATTCTTCCATATTGGAGGACCCTTCTTCATAATTCTTCAAATCTTCAAGGGTTGATCTTGGGAAAGTCTTCATTAGGGCTTGGTTCATTGTGCGGCTTCGTTTCCCGTGTTCGTTTTTGCATGATTCTTGTGATCTTTTGTCATTTTCTCAATATCCGTACCTAAAATACACAAGCAACAAACACAAGCATATATATGGGTATTTTGATGATATTTAATGCATTTTAAGCCCTATTTGGAAGATGAGACTATGTATAAAAACAGTCTCATCAATCCCCAACTTCACTCCAAAATACAGGAGATCTACACTTCCTACCATACAAAGCTTCAAACGGTGCAGCCTTAATACTAGAATGGTAACTATTGTTATACGAAAACTCTGCTAACGGCAAATGTTTATCCCAATTCTTACCAAAGTCTAACACACAAGCTCTCAACATATCTTCTAGTGTTTGTATCGTCCTTTCACTCTGCCCATCAGTCTGGGGGTGATAAGCAGTGCTGTAACACCCCCCAAATTTTTACAACTCAATACAGCGGAAGACTCGTTGATGTTACGGGATAGCACATTACTCACATCATAGACAACGCATAAAAATCGCGTCGTTTATTTATAAAGCATTTCCATTCATAAATATCAAAGTTACATCGGTCCCAAGTCATATTATTTCATACAAAGTTTTACAAAGTATTTGAATGGAAAATATTGTTTAAGTGCGGGCCATGAATTCTTGTCGTCTTCCCGAGAATTACCTTCAAGTACCTGAGATAAAATATGTTAAAAGAAATAGTCAGCGTTAACGCCGAGTGAATTCATAGAGTTTAATAAAATCCATCAATATAATATCAGTATAAAATTATTACTGAAAATCATTTTGTACAAATCATTTTAATAGGCCATAAAATAGCCAAAGTCATTTTATACAAATCTTCATCAAAATCATAAAAAGGCGTTTGCCTTAAAAATCATTACACGAGCCAACGTCATAAAAACATCATACAATACGTCTTATGACGTTGTATGAAAATAAAAATCGTTATATGAATATGCTTATGAAAACCAAAACACGAACATAATATCAATAGTATGACCCCGTATTGCTAGTCAGGCAATACATCGTAATTCGGAGCGTCTAGTAGTATTTTGTTAACTGGATTATTATAAGCCGCATGACATTGTTAACTTACTAAACCAACAACGGGTAGCTAACCCGATACCAAATTTGCCCATCTAAAGTAGCGTGTCGTCACAAGGGTCATGCTATGGAAATCTTCTCATACATAAATTCGCTTACCAATCAATGTGGCACGACGGGGATCAACCGTCAAGGCGCGAACTGGGGTGATCGTCCCCAAATAGTACTATTATATGCACAAGCGTCTACCAAATCCAGGTAGTTAACAATTCATGCTAATGGGACTTTTAGTGACATAACCTAACTTTAATAATCCATTTAATTTCATCTATCGGGTCCTTTAATCATTTATCGGGTCATACAATCGGGTCATTCAATCATTCGGGTCCAAATCAATAAACAAACAATCGGGACAAATGGTGTACTATTTTATAAAAACTAACATGTTATCTCACTCGCGGGTTTATAAAACATTTATAAAAACATTTAAAAGAGTGCGAGGCTATGAACTCACGTTGATGTGGGAAGGCGGGTTATCGGCAACTCGGACGTACGGTACGTGCTTCAATCACGGAAACCTAGACAAATAATACTCGTCTTAGACTCTTGTCCAATGACTTTATAAAAATAACAATTATGTATACATATTATGATTATATATATATATATATGATGATCAAGTGGGTTTACATATTCTCGTTTACTCATTTTAATGTTATATGTCGATAACTTTTTATACTAGTTTACTAGTTTTACCTATTTACACGTTTTAAGTCCAATAAACTGATTATAAGTTATTTAACTTGTTATAATCCATTTTTTACTTATATTATCAGTATTTAAACTTTACATGTTGGGCCCAAGTGGGTTAAGCCCAATAAGTTCTTTTTACAAGTATTTATCTTATTAAGTCCAATTATTAGTCCAATATGTTTAGTTAGCTCGTAAATGTCCGTATTTCTTATAGTACGGGTTTTATCGGTTTTTACTTGTATTAGTTACTTATAAATCAGTATATGACTTTTATAAACTTTACATTAGACGGGTTTGGTCGTCTAAGTTTTATTTGGCGAAAAACGTTAATTTTACGGCAATAGCCGAAAAAGTCGTAAAAATCAAGTTTATAGTTTTTATTACTTATAAATATTATTTCATTACCATTTATATAATTTATCCATCTAATTAACCTTTTATATATTTATATAAATAAGTTTTATAAGTTAGTGGGTTTTTATTTTTACATTTTATACATTAAAATGTGAGTGCTTATATAATAATAATAAACATTAATTCCAAAAATCTGATTTTTATCTTCATGTTCACCATTTTTACCATATCTAGAGTTTTATAATGAATTAGAAGCTCATTTTTGGGTGACATGTTCTTCATATTATGTGCTACAGTTAACTTAGTTATAGCTACTGCCCATTTTGAGTTTATCATGCCTTAACAGTCCCTACAAAACTGCTTATTCAGATTAGACCACCTAACTTGTTTTGATCATATCTCACTCATTATTTTGATTCCATTGCATGGCCAACTCTCACATGTGTATAACATCTTGTAATTACTGTATATCAATTCTACTTCATCATTTTATCAGTTCATCATTTGATTCTTTACTGTTTTATACAGCCAACAAATTTAAATAATATTTTAACCTTATTTCTTATAGTTTTTCATCTTTTAAGCATGTTTATCAACAACAAATCCCCACACAATATTTTTATCATCATATAATCATCATATACATATACAATAGGAATTAAAATACATGATTACATAATCAAAATAACAAGAAGATGAGGAGGACAATCTTTATACCACCATGATGAAATGATGAGCTTTTGGATGAACAAGACATGGTTTTGGGTAACCAATCTTATGAGATATCAACACCACTTCTAGGGTCACCAAGTATTTGTAGATTCATCCAAAAATCAGCCCTTGTTCTTCATGAAAACTCCTTGAGAAATCAGCCCCAAGACTCCATAGAAACTTCTCCTTGGATGTTAAAACTTGCACCAATCTTCATCTCTTTGGAAGGAGATTAACATATGTAAGTTATAACAATAGTTTGTGGTTAAATTTAGATCAAATGGGGTGTTTTGTGTGAGAGTGGGACGAAATCATATAGAGAGGAAGAGAGGATTTTGGTTGTTTTGCATGGAGGAAATGAGAGGAAATGGTTTTGTGAAATGGTTTTGGGGAGTTATAAGACAAGTGTCTTAGCTTCCTTGTGAAGTTTTTGACAACACATGGTTATGTGGCTAAGTCTAGCCATGGGTTTGTGGGGTTGGGGCAAGTGTCTCACTTGTCTCATCCCCATTTAATTACGGATACTCCTCGATTCTAGTTTCCTCGATTTGCGTGCCCTCGGGTCGTTTTACGAAAAATGTTTTTATAAATTATGAATCAACGGCACAAAACGAATCTAATAAAAATTGTCTCATCAAAAACGGAGTTCGAAAACGTAAATACGTAATCCTAAGGTTTCCGGTTTAGTCGTAAAGGACGTTAAAATAAAATCGTAAATCCTAATCTCTTCTCGTATATTTGTGAGTTTATGAACCAACACAAATTTAATACTCCAAAATAATATTCACGGATAAATTTATTTTCTGAAATGTCGGACTGTCACCAAAGACGGTGTATGCAAACGTAAGCACGTAACGTAGAATCCTCCGGTTTAGACGTAGTGGATGCTACTTCAAGACGTAAATCCAAATTTCTTCCCAAAAATAAATGAGTTCATAATGTAACATTAAAATAATGTTTTCAAATAAATATTGAGAATAAAATATCAACCATAAATTGACGGATTGTCACAAGTGCTCATGTCGAGATTCGTTCCCAAAGATCTTTGGAGAGATTTCCAAAAATTCGATGCGAATCTAGGATCTCGATCTGAAATGATCGATACAGGCACTCCATGCTTGCATACAACATTCTCAAGGTATATACGAGTCAGCTTCTCCAGTGAGAACTGCTCTTTAACCGGAATGAAGTGTGCTGATTTGGTCAGTCTATCGACAATAACCCAAATCGAGTTGTTTCCAGATGATGTTCTAGGAAGCTTGGTGATAAAGTCCATCGTAATTCGCTCCCACTTCTATTCAGGAATCTTTGGCTGTTGAAGTAGTCCTGATGGCTTTTGATGTTCAGCTTTAACTCTAGCACAAGTCAAGCATTGAAGAACATACATAGCTATGTCAGCTTTCATATTCGGCCACTAGTACAACTTCTTCAAATCATGGTACATCTTATCAGATCCCGAATGAATGGAATACTTAGATTTATAGGATTCTAACATAATCAAGTCTCTTAAGCCTCCAAACTTAGGTATCCACATACGACCTCTTAAGCATTTCACTCCATCAGCTCTAACATCTAAAGGATCTCCTTCTCCTCGGAACCCTTCATTAACAAAATTTTCCTTCTTACAAGCTTCTATTTGCGCATTTCTAATTTGCTCAGGCAAATTATTGTGCACGGTCAAGACTAGAGAACATACCCTGATAGGCTCTCTATCTTTCTGTTGATGCAAAAGTTGGTTGATCCTTGCTAGACCCGAATTAGGCTTAATTCGGGTAGGCTGGGCTCTGGCTCCTGCACCAAGTGAATCGTTTGGTTGGGATCCTGCACACTAAACAGCACGCGTTAGGCTTACCGTGGGAATGTTTCCCACGATTAGACTCCGGCGTGAGAGTAAGTAATCGGTTTAAGGTTTATGTGAGTTTAGAGTACAAGTCGTAATACCTTTGTGGAACCCTTGGGGGTTCCTTTTATAGGCAGTGAAACCCTAGTGGGCTTCCACTGATGCTTCGGCCCCAAGGAAGAGATAATCACCAGATTTAGAATGATTGTTATCTTCTAATCTTGGTAGTAAATATCCTCTCTTATTGGGATAAAGATATTCCTAGACAGAAGATTATTCTGTCTAACCCTATGTCGGCCATGTCGGCCGCACCGGGCCGTGGGCCGCACACATGTGTGCGGTTACTGTTCATCCAAGCCCATAAGCCTGAATGACATTATTCCACCCATCTGTGATGGGCCGGATACGGGTAGTACCCATGGGCCGTGTCCATGACCCGGCTGGGGACTATACGTCATCATGTCCCCCCAGTCTAGTTGTTACAACCGTAGGTGGAACCTCTAGACTACAAAGATGCTCCCCGGACGTACCAAGGAAACCCTAGTAAATGACAAATTGTTCAAGAATTTATATTGGCCGCACGTGGCTACCTGGTTTAAGAAGTTATCTTCTCAATATCTCAGCCGCATATAGCAACCGAGACAAATTAAATATATCATTAAATGTCAAGTCTTACGTAAGAGACGCATAACCCGACATGAACAACTGTTCATCTGACTTGTTTGACTGACAAAAGTGCAAACAGTCAGAACCTTGAGCAGTGCAAACGTTTGAATCAGATATGACCCGTGGGTCCCACCTGACGTTTCACTTGCCACTTGCCCCCTAGCCACACGATTAAGAATAGTGGCAGACACGTGTCACACATCCAACAGGTTGTGACCCATGAGGCAACCCTATAAATAAGCCACCCCCACAGCTGTGTGAAACACACAGTTTACAACCTCCATTTCTGCCATTAAAGCTTTCCTCTTAGCTTGAACCAAATACGCACGGATCCCTTCACACGCAGGTTAGAACACCACGTCCTTACACTCTTTTTTAGTAATGGCTCATAGAAACAGCCCTACCATTGGATCCCTGCTAAATGTCATGACCCAAGACCAATTAAACCATTTTTGTACAAATTATTTCATCCCTACCAACCTACACCCCTCACTTCCAGGCGCCGGAGACCTCATAACTGAGGCTCCAGCGGGTAAGATAGGCCTGTATACTCGTCTTTTTGATGCGGCTAATTACCGCATCCCTTTCACCCACTTTCTCGTAGATCTGCTAGGATATTATGATGTACACATTAGTCAGCTCCACTGCATAGGTGCCTGTAAGATTAGCCAATTCGAGATTCTTTGCCGTGCTAGGAGAATCCCCCTAACCGTAGAGTTATTTAGGTTGTTTTATACCCCCAACTTAGTGAACGATTGGGTATCTTTCAAGAAACGAGCCTCCAACAGTCCCCAATCACACAACAAACCAATGGATTCACTGAAAAATTGGTATGATCACTACCTTTTTTATTGACGCAGCGGTATGGCCGGGTGATTATATCATTAGAACTAGGATCCGCACGACCCCAAGCCGCACACAAGTACATACAATCCTCGTCACTCCCAAGAGTTAGATCTAAATAGGACTGGATTCCACAGAAACCTTCCCGAATCATTCCTATGCTTGCTAGGAATTAGCCGCAATTACTTTGGTCCTTCCAATAGGTATCCCGTTTTTTGGAGAAGGCAGGGCGAAGGTAGGCTAATCATCCGTACGCCAAAAAGAATGTATACATGTATTTGATTAATAACTAACATATGTTGTTTTGTACTGGACAGAAATGAACTTTTTTGGACTGTTGCGCCAAGGCGACCCAAGGCTTGTGCCGGAGGGTCTTCGTCCTCTTCGTGAGAATGAACCACCCCTTCTTGAGCATACCCGCCCCGTGACGGTTGCTCTTGAAGCCGTGCCAGATCCGCATTCGGACGAGGAAGATCATGGAAATAATGTTGATGGTGGTAACCAAGTGAATGAAGGAGGAGCCGGGCCCTCCTCACCACATAGGGAACAACAGGGGGACAATATTGAACTAACCACCTCCAGCATTCGCCGACTGATGGGCGATGATGACGATGAAGTACAACAACATGTCAACCTGGAAGAAGAGGAGGAAGAAGTCGAGGAGGAGATCGACGAAGCCATAACGCAGCCCATCGTCAGGCGTACCCGAAAAAGAAGCAACCGGTCGAGAGGGACTGCCTCAGTCGAGATTGGCGAACACAATGCTCCTGCCAAGAGACTTCGGGAAGAACACCCCTTGTATCAATCTGTCGGGAGTGCTACCCAGGGTTCCGAGGCTAACCGGGCCGCTCATGTCGATCCCGTCACTCAAATTGCCCCAACCGCCTCCGAAGTAGCAAGAAGCAATATGTATGACCCCATCTTAATATGTAAGAATGACAAGTTTTCTTGTAAGCAATACTTAAGATATTTCGTAATATTTGTTTCACAGGGACAACCAGACTGGTGCCGCGCCTCCTTCTGACACCCAAGTTGATAAGGGGAAAGGAAAAGCAATGGAAGAAAACCCCACGGCCCCCACAAGGTCCGACCCCGTATTTAAAGATGGTTCACCCATAGCCTCCCAAGACTTCCCCACGTCCGGCGCCCCTCAACCATTTAACCCAGTATGGAATATTACCACGGCGTCACGATTGAGGAACGCTGATGAGTGCCGGGAGTACCTCAACAACTGCATACCACCAAGCTTGGTGCAAGAGGTAAACTCGCTCAGTCATGCGGACTTGGCGGATGAGTACAATGGCACTCTGGTACACCAAATGGCGATGGGAACCTCAATGAGGGTTAGGTTTGAAGCCGCGCTTGGGCATGTTGACTCTCTCAAGAGGAAAGTTGGACGGAGGGAGAAAATGATTGAAGATAATGAAGCTCAGATCGCTGACCTCCAATCCCAACTGGTCAATGCCGAGGCGACCATTAAAAAACAGTCAGCCCGCGCGAGTGAATACGACCAGCAAGTAACCAACCTTGAGTCACGACTAGATGCTGCAACCACCAAGGTACATACCCGTGCCGCACCACCCATATTAAAAAAGAAATGTGCTAATACTTTTTATCCTTATAGGTAGCCACGGCGGAAGCTTCTGCCCACTCGTACTCCAGCCAAGTAGACGTGCTTAACCAGAAACTAGAGGACGCGCACCTGGCCGTCCAAAACATGGAAAAAGTACAAAGAGACCTTGCTGATGAGAGGGCGGTCATCCAAGAACTGAAAGAGGCATTTGCCCAAAAAGATTTGATGATTGATGCCCTCACTGCTGAGCGTGACAATGTATTATGCCCCCAACTGCTAACAGCCATTGCCGGCCGTAGGTGGATGGTTGGGCACGGAGCACGCCTGGCCGTCATGAAGGTGCTAGAGGCCCCGGACTTTGTGCAACAATTCGCCAACCTTGTGTCTGATGGTATTGACCACGGACGGCACGAGGGAATGGTTGAGGCCGCTGAGCTGATCTCAAAGGGGAAGGACGTTACCAACCATGCCTTTTTTAAACCTGAAGCTGCTAGCAAAATGACTGCCTCGATGGCCGCGATGCAAAATCTGCACTATCCATTTTTGGATGAGCTGGAGGCCACCAAAGATGCGCCAAATATTGAAATTATGGAAAAGCTCAGTCTAAGCGCGTCTTCCAGTGCTTCCTTTACTCCGTCCCCCAGCCACCTGACACTCCCCATATACGAGGACGTCACCAGAATCGTGCTTGGCGAAGAACCCTTAAGTGTGGCGCTGGAGAGGACTGCAGCTCAAGCCCAGAAGCGGAAAGAAAGTGATGAATGGCTATCGTGTCTAGTCGAAGAGCAAGTAGAAATGGGTAAGTTTTTCCCCGCTATGTAGGATGCTCTCTACTTATGATCCCTTTCAGATACTTTTTGGTTTGTAACCCTTTGAATATTTATTGTTCCTATTTGTCCGTGTATGTACACGGCTAACAACATTTGTGTTTTGTATATAAGTCCGTGAGTAACCACGGCAATTTTGATATTTTTGGAAACTTGTGTATTTTTACTTGTGTTGAAATATTGTAGCCCAATACTGCATGATATATCACGTCTTATACACAAAGAAAGAAAATACATACAAGTCTATAATTTACTAGACATGCGACGTGCGTCTTTGCTATGCGGAGCGCCGTGTGGCTATAGCATATGAAACTTACCCCAACGTCTTGTGAGTAAGGTGTCTAGTAAGGACACATGGTCCGGGCGGCTGGGGTTGCATCCCTCTTACGCGGCAAGTTGAATTAGTAGGTTCACTTAATCCTCTTACCCCGCCTGGAGGCATATAGTACATGTACAGTAATTTTGGAAGAATGCATATGAATAAAACATAACATATTATAATATAAGTAAATTCATACAAAAAACTCTAAAAAATGATTTGCACGAAACAAGCCGTGGAGCTAGCTAGGCACCACGGCATTTTATTAGAACGTTTACACTTTTGTTTGAACAATAATGACAAGTCCTAAAAAAAAACAAGAAAAGAATCTAAACAAACATAATAAAAACAAAACAGATAAAACCGCATGGTTCTTTATTAAGACCGCATATAGCAAAGTACTCATGCGGAAGCCGTAGCTTTCAGAGATAGCACCTTTTGAGATTGGAAATATTCCATGTGCGCTCTAGGTCGCGGCCATCCATGTCACGTAGCTTGTACGCGCCTCGCCCCAAGGCTTCAGTGACCTCATACGGTCCTTCCCACTTGGGGCCCAGCTTTCCTGTGTTCTCCGCTCGACTTGCTTCGTTAGCATGATAGACGTAGTCTCCCGGCCGAAAGGAAACACCCTTGACCTTGGCGTCATAATAAGCCTTCATCTTAGCCTTGGACTTAGCCTCATTGATGGCTGCTATTTCCCTTTTTTCTTCCAACAAATCCAGGTTTATTCGCAACTGTTCGTCGTTCGTGACGACGTTAACCTCCGCTGTGCGGATGGTAGGCATTCCTATTTCTGCTGGAATAACAGCCTCAGTTCCGTAGGCCAATGCAAACGGAGTATCCCCATTGGGTGTTTTGATCATAGTTCTATGCGCCCATAGCACATGTGATAACTCATCGACCCATTTGCCACTTCGTTCATCCAGACGCGCCTTGATGCCATTCCCCAAGCTTCTATTTGCTCGTTCGACGAGGCCGTTTGTTTGTGGATTCTTAACAAATGCAAAGCGCCGTTTGATGTTCAATGATGCGCACCAATCTTTGAACGGGTTGTCCGTGAACTTCTTGCCGTTGTCCGAGATTATTTCTCCTGGTAGACCAAAACGGCACACAATGTGTTCCCACACAAACTTCTTGACCTGCTTACCTGTGATAGACTTGACTGCCTTGGCTTCTATCCATCGTGTGAAGTAGTCCATTGCAACAATCAAGAATTTAACCCCCCCCCCCCCCCCCCCCCGCAACTACAGGAAATGGTCCTGCAATGTCAATTCCCCACTTATAAAATGGCCATGGGGACGTGATAGGTGTAAGCTCCTGCTGCGGGTGCCGCGGTACTGGCCTATGCACTTGGCAATCATTGCACTTGCGAATCATGTCGCGCGCGTCTCTGTTCATGGTGGGCCAATAATAATATGTTCGTAAGGCTCTAGCTACCACGGATCGTGGGCCTGCATGCATGCCGCACAACCCTTCATGTATGTCACTGATGACGTAAGCCGCCTGGCGTGGTCCAACACACCGCAGCCACGGCTGCAAGAAAGAGCGCTTGTAAAGGATGCCTTCTCGAAGTTCAAAATGTTGTGACTTCCTTTTAATGCGCCTTGCTGCTTTTTCCTCGTCTGGAAGGGTTTCATTAGTCAAATAGTTGATGATTGGGGTCATCCACGTAGGTCCCTCCTCCTCAACTATAGCGGCTACCTTCCCTTCCGTGATAGATTTCTCCTTGAGTATTTCCACCAAAACTTGTTTAGACAAGTGAGCGAAGCTCGTGGATGCGATCTTGCTAAGAGCGTCCGCTTTCTTGTTCTCGCCCCTTGGCACCTGCTTGATGGAAAACTTACTGAAAGTCGCGATTAACGACTTGACTTTTTCCAAGTACCTGACCATGTTGTCCTCCTTAGCCACATACCCACCTAGAATATGGTTCGCGACAAGCCGTGAGTCCACGTAGGCCTCAAGGTTGCGGACTCCCATTCTAGCGGCGATTTTTAAACCCGCAATTAATGCTTCATATTCCGCTTCGTTGTTGGTGGCCGTGAACTCAAAACGGAGGGCGTATGTGAATTCCATTCCTTCTGGATTCGTGAGGATGAGACCTGCCCCGGACCCGTCTGTACATGAGGATCCGTCCGTGAATAGCACCCAAGGTTCCGTTGGGATCTCGTCTTGCTTAATAATTGGTTCTTCCTCATCCGGCTTCTCGATCAGGAAATCTGCCAAGATCTTGCCTTTAACAGCCGTCCTTGGTCTGTAAGATATATTATGCCCCCCCCCAATAGGATGCTCCATTTCTCTAGCCTCCCTGCCACGTCCGGTCTAGAAATAACCTGCTTGATTGGCTGATCCGTAACCACCACAATTGGGTGCGCCTGAAAGTACCGGCGCAACCGTTTTGTAGCAAATACTAGTGCTAACACCAATTTTTCCATGGAGGAATAATTCAACTCCGCCCCTTGTAGTGTTATACTTATAAAGTAGACCGGAGTTTGTATTGTATCTCTATCCGTCATAAGTACCGCGCTTATTGCGCCATGAGTAGCTGAGAGATACATAATGAGTTCCTCCTTTGGCCGGGGAGCTACTAGCATAGGGAGAGATGCGAGATGCTGATAAGCAGTTGGCCGAAAGCTTCCTCGGCTTCCTTCGTCCAGCGGAAGTCTCCCTTTCTAATACACTTCTTGAGTGTCTTAAATAGAGGTAATGACTTCTCTGCGGATTTAGATAGGAATCTATTCAGCCCGGCTAATTTCCCATTCAGGGACTGCACCTCCTTCCGTGTCTGAGGGGACGGTAGTCGTATCACTGCATCCGTCTTCTCTGGACAAGGTTTGATGCCATTTGGGTCAATCAAATATCCCAGGAACATTCCCTCAGTTGCTCCAAACGTACATTTCTTTGGATTTAACTTCATGTTAATCCTTCTCAGCGTGTCGAATGTCTCTTGGACATCCCGGAGAAGTGCCTCCTCCGTGTGGCTTTTTATCACCAAGTCATCAACATATACTTCCAGGTTGCGTCCTATTTGTGATTCAAAAGCTTTATCCACCAACCGCTGATATGTAGCGCCGGCGTTCTTCAATCCAAACGGCATTTTCGTATAGCAATATACGCCCTGGCTCGTATGGAACGCCGTTTTTTCTGCATCCTCCTCCACCATCTGGATTTGGTGATACCCTTTATATGCATCCAAGAAGCATTTGAAAGGATATCCACACAAGGACTCCACCTTCCAGTCGATTTCTGGTAACGTGTAACAGTCCTGTGGGCAGACCTTGTTTAGATCCGTGAAATCCACACACATGCGCCAACTTCCGTCATGTTTCTTGACCATGACCGGATTAGATAACCACTCGTGGTAGTATACCTCGCGCATGATGCCTGCGTCCACTAGTTTCCGTACTTCCTCCAGTATCACTTGGTTGCGCTCGGGCGCCTGGCCGCGCTTCTTTTGCTTAACGGGTTGGTACCCTTGGCGGATCTGGAGCTTATGCTCTGCTATCGCGCGTGGCACGCCTGTCATATGATTTGGCTCCCATGCGAATATATCTAGGTTTGCACTCAGGAGAGAGCACATGGCCCTTTTGTCGCTATCCGAGAGCGCCCCTCCTATGGATACCTCCTGTTCCGGGTAGTCAGGGTGAATTGCTACCTTCCAATTGGGAGGTGGTTATCCATCCTTGGGTGGGACAGGTGGAGCCGGTGTTGTCACGGTATGACACTCAGATGTTGGTATGACTGTGTTGTAAATAGTAACGATTCCCCCCTCAACGGGGAATTTGATCATTCCGTGTGCCGTAGAGGGTACTGCCCGGATAGCCAAAATGCCTGGTCTGCCTATGATCCCATTATACGGAGAGTGTGAGCGTATCACCATGAAGTTAATCCATGTCGTAGTGGAATGTTCCTCATTCCCAATGGTGACAAGCAAACGCAATTGCCCTATCGGCCAGATAGTGTCTCCACTAAAGCCAGTAAGCGGCGACGTGGCCGGTACTAATTGGCTTCTTATTTCTGGGCATAACTGCACAAAACAGTGTTCATACAGTACCTCTGCTGACGATCCTCCATCCACATACATGCGACGAACATTGTGTGTTCCAATGCTTATCTCAATAGTGAGAGGCGCATCAATCACATCGCTTGCTGTGATGGGAGGGAATGAGATTTCCCTGTCGCGTGAAAATTTTTGGCCAACTTTCTTCCTCGTGCGGCGCTGTCTGGATTGGATCATGTATATGGTCGAAGGCTTGTCCTTTTGGGGATCCTTCTTATCATACTTCTTGTTGTTGTCTTTTCCGTCCTTCCAATCCTTAACTAGGTGCTTAAGTTTGCCTGATTTGATCAGCGACTCGATATGCTTCTTGAGCTGGATACACTCCTCCGTGGCGTGGCCTTTGTCATTATGGAACTCGCAGAAACGATTTCCTTGCCGACGTTCCGGGGGAGTGGTCATTGGGGGAGGCCTCGGAAAGTTCGCCCCTTCTGTCAGCAAGATCTCCCGGTAGGACATCTTTAGGGGGGTGAACTTATCGTCCGACCGACCTCCTTTGCTCTGGCTCTTATAGTCTGAGCCCTTGTTATTGTTCTGATTACCTTGACCGCCCGACTGCCTCCGGGACTGATCATTTGACCGGTACCCATTTCCTCATGATGGGTAGGCCGCGGCAACAGCTGTTTCTCCTTCTATGAAATTTCTGACCCTTTCCATGAGGTCATCATATCTCTCTGGACGCTTGTCGTTGAGGCGCCTGATCAATTCTCTGTCTGTTATGGCGTGCATGTAGTCAGAGATCTTCAGGAGCTCCGGCATGGTTCTCGTGCGCGTGCACTCATCATTGAAGCGTTCAGTGAAGGCTTCTGTGGACTCCCCCGGCCGTTGCTTGACAGTTGCCAATGAGACTGGATCCCTATTATACTTCTTCCTTTGAGTATAATTGTTCTCAAAGGCAGTGCGTAGTTCCATGAAACTATCAATGCTCCGTGGAGGGAGTGCTTCAAACCAGTCGCGGGCATTTTCGATCAAGGTCGAATTGAACATTTGGCACCATATAGGCATGGGCCATCGCTCAATTTTAGCCTGGGTATCAAATATTTTGAGGTGATCCACCGGGTCACCGGACCCATCATAAGTCTTGATACACGCCGACATGCGATGCTTGGTGTCCTCAGAATAGTTCCTTATGCGGAGGGTGAACGGGTCTTCCCTGGGATCCGCCCATGGCCGGGTAAGCCTAGGGTCATCCCATGGTTCACACCATGGACGCGAAAGGTCCTCCGTTTCCGTATCTCGATAGTAAGGACCCCCATAATACCCATCATTGTTTGGTGGTGGTGGAGGGGTGCGCCTAGGTCGGCGACGCTTAGGCGGATGGTCATCTGAGTCCTCTCCGGACGGATCCGGGGACGGCGGTGGTGTCCCATCCTTTGCATAAGGACCACTTTTTTAGGATGAACCAGGAGCCTTTTTCCCAGTATTCATCCTGTCCCACACACTCGGGCGACGTGTGGTTCTGGCCAGCTCTCGATCTGGTCGCTCGGGTGAGCCATCCGACCTTTCTCCTTCTCGAGACTGCGTTAATTCCTGTATAAGGCGGTCTCCTATGCGCTCGAACACATTCCGGGGTTGAGGGTTTTCCTCAAAAGTTCCCTGCTCCTGAGGCCGAGCTCTCCTTTTCCTCCGATTTTAGGAGGAGGTGGTTGGTCCGGTGTCACCAAAGTTGAGTCTTGCTTGGAGGTTCCTCCCCAGACTCAGCCTTGATGCGATCCCTGGGACGATCCTTTCGAAGTTCTGCGTGAGAACTCGAGTAAGATCCTCCTCACTGAGTGGTAGGACTTCCACTTCTTCCTCTGTCGAGGGTCTGCGCGGTTCTTTGTTAGGAGGGTTTGGCGCACTCCCCGGATCAGGGTTGTCCAGGGTTGAAGTAGGCGGGGGTGTCATCGAGATCGTGCTCGTCACCCCCACGGGCTGAAAACCGCTACGGTTACCTGGTCCGCCTGCGAGGCGGCTAGGTGACTGGTTGGGGATGAGAATCCCTTCCCCTTGGGACTTCCGGTTCCCGGGATTCACGTTCCTGGGGTTAGCTTGCGGATGCCCCTTCGTCATTGAAAATTCGAAATGAGGTTTTGTTCTAGCTTAGTGTTATGGGTCCCACGGATGGCGCCAACTTGTTGATGCAAAAGTTGGTTGATCCTTGCTAGACCCGAATTAGGCTTAATTCGGGTAGGCTGGGCTCCGGCTCCTGCACCAAGTGAATCGTTTGGTTGGGATCCTGCACACTAAACAGCACGCGTTAGGCTTACCATGGGAATGTTTCCCACGATTAGACTCCGGCGTGAGAGTAAGTAATCGGTTTAAGGTTTATGTGAGTTTAGAGTACAAGTCGTAATACCTTTGTGGAACTCTTGGGGGTTCCTTTTATAGGCAGTGAAACCCTAGTGGGCTTCCACTGATGCTTCGGCCCCAAGGAAGAGATAATCACCAGATTTAGAATGATTGTTATCTTCTAATCTTGGTAGTAAATATCCTCTCTTATTGGGATAAAGATATTCCTAGACAGAAGATTATTCTGTCTAACCCTATGTCGGCCATGTCGGCCGCACCGGGCCGTGGGCCGCACACATGTGTGCGGTTACTGTTCATCCAAGCCCATAAGCCTGAATGACATTATTCCACCCATCTGTGATGGGCCGGATACGGGTAGTACCCATGGGCCGTGTCCATGACCCGGCTGGGGACTATACGTCATCACTTTCCTACTTAATGCATCGGCAACCACATTGGCTTTTCCTGGGTGATATTTTATATCACAATCATAATCACTTAACAACTCTATCCATCTTCGTTGCCTCATGTTCAATTCCTTCTGATCGAGAATATACTGTAGGCTTTTGTGATCGGTGAATACCGTACACTTGGTGCCATACAGATAATGTCTCCACAACCTAAGAGCAAAGACTACAGCTCCTATCTCAAGATCATGAGTAGTATAATTCTCCTCATTCTTCCTTAATTGCCTAGAAGCATAAGCTATCACTTTCTCTCGCTGAATCAAAACAGCTCCATAGCCTCTAAGAGATGCATCACAATACACTACAAAATCTTCACTCCCGTCGGGTAATGATAATATTGGCGCACTACATAATTTTTGCTTCAATGTCTAAAATGCTCCATCCTCATCACTTCCCCAAACGAAAGGTTTATTCTTCTGGGTAAGCTTAGTCAAGGGTTTAGCTATCAAAGAAAATTCTTTAATGAATCGCCTATAATAGCCAGCCAATCCTAAGAACTGTCGCACTTCCGTTGGCGTTGTCGATGCAGACCAATTCTTAATAGCTTCAACCTTTGCAGGATCAACATGAATTCCATCTTTGTTAATCACATGACCAAGAAATTGCACAGAATCTAACCAGAAATCACATTTCGGAAACTTAGCATACAACTTTTCATCCTTCAATAAATTCAAAACAATCCTTAAATGTTCTCTATGTTCATCTTCATTCTTAGAATAGATTAGAATATCGTCAATAAACACAATCACAAATTTATCCAAGTAGGGCTTGCACACTCGATTCATTAAATCCATTAAAACCGCAGGTGCGCTAGTTAACCCAAATGGCATAACTTGAAATTCATAGTGTCCATAACGAGTTCTAAATGCAGTTATTGGAATATCTTCTTCACGGACGCGAAGTTGGTGATATCCTGACCGCAAATCTATCTTAGAATACACACTAGACCCTTGTAGTTGATCAAATAAATCATCAATCCTAGGTAAAGGATATCGATTTTTAATTGTCAACTTATTCATTTCCCTATAATCAATGCACATACAGAAAGATCAATCCTTCTTCTTAACGAACAAGACTGGAGCTCCCCAAGGCGACGAGCTCGGTCGAATAAAACCTTTATCAGACAACTCCTTAAGTTGCTCAGATAACTCCATTAATTCAGAAGGGGCTAATCGGTATGGCGCACGTGCCACCGGTGCAGCACCAGGATTTAAATCGATTCGAAACTCTACTTGCCTTATCGGTGGATGTCCGGGTAAATCTTTAGGAAATACCTCAGGAAATTCACAAATAATAGGTACATCTTCCAATCGTTTCTCCCTAGACTCATTCCCGGTTACTTGAGCTAAGAATAACTCACAACCGTTCCTGATGTGCTTTTGGACTTTAATACATGAAACGATTTTCAAACGGGATTCACCTCGATTACCATCAATTACTAACGTCCTATTCCTAAGAGGAATCTTAACCTTCTTCTCTCCACATAAAATAGTAGCATTATTCAACAACAACCAATCCATACCAATAATAATATCAAAACTACCTAATTCTATCAACATCAAATCAATCGGAAAGGAATAGTTCAAGAGATTTAGAGAGCATCCTTCTAATAGCTTATTAGTTTTCACTAATTTACCATTAGCCAATTCCACCTCGTAACTGGTATTTATCTCAACAGGTTCAATGTCAATAAGGGCACTAAATTTAGTGGATACAAAGCTCCTATCAGCACCCGAATCAAATAAAGCAACAACATAATGATTGTTGAATAAAAACGTACCGGTAACGACATTTGGATCCTCTTTCTTCACCTCAATTGTTCCAAGTTGATAGATACCACCCTGGGGGTTTCTTCCAGGTACAATCGCTTTCAACTTGGGGCATTCCGATTTCCTATGACCTTCTTCATTACAGTTGAAGCAAATGGTTCCCTTCTTACACCTTTCAACCTTGTGTCCAAGCTTTCCGCAATTTTGGCACTTCCAGCAGTCGCCAGCATGCCTCTTGTTGCCACACTTAGGACATCTATCATCGTTGCGCGGTGTATTGTTGGTAAGAGCATTTGCATTCCCCTTTCTCTGGTTCTGACGGCGATTGAAATTCTTCCTATTATCACCTCTATCTATACGCTCACCGTCTCCCTTTCTTTTCTCACCAACACGGGCTTCATCTTCCCTATCCTGAATTATCTGTCCAATGAGTTGGTAAGCCATTCGAACAGCATCATCAATGGTCAGTGGTTTAGATGATGTCACGTCCCCCCGGATATTCCTGGTCAACCCTTTAATATATTGCTCAATTCGGATCTCTTCGGGTTCAACCAATCCAGGACATAGCAAGGCCAACTCATGGAATCGGTTTGTGTAACTATCAATGTCCACACCTTTCATTCTCAAATGAATCAACTCTTGTTCTAACCTAATGATCACACTACGGGGACAAAACTCCAAAGTCATCCACTTCTTAATTTCAGCCCAAGGAGTAGCATTAGCAGCATCAAGACCCATGAAAGCAATTCTCCCGTTCCACCACGTCAACGCACGACCTTTAAGAGTAGCCATAGCAAAAGTCACCTTATCTTCCTCCTTACACTTACTAATCCGAAACACCGACTCAATCTTCTCAATCCACTGGCTTAATCCTACAGCACCTTCAGTTCCATTAAAAGGTAGAGGTTCACACTTCATGAACGTCACATAAGTACAGCCACCAACTTCAGGTGCATTAGTTCCAAGTCCTCCTACATTTCCTCCAGCATTAGCATTCACATTATTAGCATTCACATTCACATTAGTACCGCGAATTCCACTACCGCCAGCTCCACTACCGCCAGCTCCACTACCGCCAGCTCCACTACCGCCAGCTCCACTATCGCCAGCTTCATTTCTAGCATTTGCCATAAATTCAGTCATAGATGCGGTAACTTGCTCCGAAATAATCCTACGTACATCATCCTCAGTCACAACCTTCTTGGGCAGCATAGTTCTATAATTTCACAATTTCAAAGTATTAAGCATTCACCCAACAAGGGATTCATATAATATGGATTGAATTCATAATCAAGATACAAATAAGGCACAATATGGAATCCAAGACAAGATACATATTTCATTCGATTTGAAACAAAAGCATTGTCTTAGTTACATCCCATATCAAAGTTCTAGCACTATATATACTCAAAATTCGTGCCAAGTCTACTACTAACAAGTCGGTTCAGTCAAAGCTACAAAAGTACAAAAGATACAAAGGTCACTACTAAATACAGACTAGTCTACTGAGAACCGCCAGATGGTCCATCATCCATCGTCTTCTGTATCTTCGTCGGACGATCACTAGACACATCTTCAGCTGGGCACTTACGGATCACTCCTCTTTCAACCATGTCAGCATAAAATCTACTATTACAACCCACGGATATATTCAACTCCTCTTCAGCTTTCTCACGCATCGCACGAGCTACACTCAACTGAATCTCCATAGAATTCACCTTTTTCTTCATTTCAGCAAACTCACCACTTTCTAACACCGATAACCTCCTAAAAGCCTCATTCAAACCACGCTCTACATCAGTCAAATTCAAACTAAGCAATTCCCGCTCTTTCTCACCACCCTTAGTCTTCGACTCCAAATAAGCAACTTGAGTCTGAACAACACCTAATCCAATCTCTGTCATACTAATCTTAACACCGGAAGCATCTAGATCACGTCTCAAGGCCCATGGTGCAAGACCATCAATATGAGTAGCCTCTCGAGTACTAGACGACTCTCCTATCTCACGTCTACGAGTAGCAATACCATCAGTACCGTCAGGTGCATTATCATCCTTATCCTCCTCTGATTCAGAATCAGATTCAGATGATTCAGACATTTCATCCCTAGGTAGCTCAACCTCAGAATCAGACAAATAAACTGGTGGGGGTAAAGGCTCGCCCTCTGGAACATCATAAGGGTAAATAAGCTCGGCTTCCTCATCGTCATCAACCTCAACATCTATACCTACATCCTCCTCGACATCCTCGTCGTCAATCTCATCATCTAAATTATCTAACCCAATCTCATCATCATTCTCTATATCAACATTATCAATCTCATTCTCTACCATATCAACCTGAGGGTCAATCTGATCTCCTAGTCCTAACTCGGGCTCGGGATCCTCAAATGGTTCATCCTCATAATCCATATCATAATCTACTAAGTCTAAATAAGTATCATCATCTACATTAGGTTCGGGAATAGCATGGTTCTCTACAGGAATATTAGGGTCAGCCATGACAATATGCATTTATATATATCTCGTATTAGGATAACATACTATTTAAACAATTACATACTAAAACCACGATATATACATATATATAAATTAAATTATATGTATCAAAATATATATCTTCTCAATAGGGCTTGTTGGTAACGTTGGAGATCTCTGGCACCGTTATAGTCAAAAGATTTTTCAAATATTTTCTCAAATGTTCATTGTCAAAATATTTTGAAAAGTTTTGTTCAAAACCTTGGTTTTTAAAATCTTTTGTTCTCTATAACGAGAGCTCTGGTACCAAACTGTAACACTCTCAATTTTCGTATCGGTACAGCGGAAGGGTCTTTCAGAGTGTTACGGGATAACACAATAACTCCAATCATAGACAACACATAAAAATGGTTGTACAAGGTTCAACATACATTCATTCGATAAAATGTTTTAAAGTGTACAACAGGTCCTAAATTATACAGGTCATTTAGTTTACAAAACATAGATCGAATGAACATTTTTAATATTATGTGGGCCATCAGAGTCGATCTCCATCCGGATTACCTTCAAGCACCTGAGATAAAAACATGCAAAAATCATATCAGCGAATGCCGAGTGAATTCATAGAGTTTAATAAAAACCGTTATATAAAACAATCGTTAAAATCAGAACACAAGTATAATATCGGAAGTAAGTCCACGTATTGCTAGCCAAGCAATATATAAATCAAGCATACATCTTAAACCGTCCATGAGACCGTAGCCTCAATATTACCATAATAGGTAATATTATCATCGTTAATAGCGTCGTTTATATCGGATATTTAGATTATATAGGATACATTTGGATTATTATTAGCCGCATGACATTGTTACCTTACTGTGAAAACAACGGGCCGCGAATCCGACAAACAATTTGCCCATCTAAGTTAGCGTGTCGTCACAAAAATCACGCTATGTAATCTTCTCATACATAAATTCGCTTACCAATCAATGTGGTACGACGAGGATCAACCGTCAAGGCACGAACTGGGGTGATCGTCCCCAAATAGTACTATCATATGCATAAGCATCTACCAAATCCCGGTAGTTCACAATTCATGCTAATGGGACTTTAAGTGACATAACCTAACTACTAATAATCCTTTTTGTCTCGTTTATAGGGTCATAGCATCATTCGGGTCCATATCATTAAGCATACCATCGGGACTACTTGTGTTCTATTTTTATCAAAATCTAGCATGTTATCTCCCTCGCGGGTTTACAAATCATTATATAAAACATTTAAAAGAGTGCGAGGCTATGAACTCACGTTGATAACGAAAGGCGGATTATCGGCTACGGGCGTGCTTCGGTCACGGAAACCTATATAAATAATAATCGGTCTTAGACTTTTGTCCAATGACTTTATCAAAATAACAATATACATATGATGATTTTTTTACATATGATGATGATCAAGTGGGTTTATATATCCTTGTTTACTCATTTTAGTGTTTATGTATTGGTAACTTTTTACTAGTTTACTAGTTTTACCTATTTACCTATTTTAAGTCCAATAAGCTTAGTATAAGTTCTTTAACCTGTTTTAATCTATTTTATACTTATATTATCAATATTCACACTTTACATGTTGAGCCCAAATGGGTTAAGCCCAATAAGTACTTTTTATAAGTGTTTAACTTATTTAGTCCAATTATTAGTCCAATATGCTTTACTTAGCTCGTTAATGTCCGTATGTCCTATAGTTCGGGTTTTATCGGTTTTTACTTGTATTAGATACTTATATATCAGTATATGACTTTTAAAAACTTTACATTATACGGGTTTGATCGTCTAAGTTTTAATTGGCGAAAAACGTTAATTTTACGGTAATAGCCGAAAAAGTCGTAAAAATCAAGTTTATAGTTTTTATTACTTATAAGTATTATTCCACTATCATTTTTATAATTTATCCATTTATTTAACCTTTTACATATTTATATAAATAAAATTCATAAGTTAGTGGGTTTTAATTTTACATTTTATACAATATAATTTTGAGTGCTTATATCATAGTAATAAACATTAATTCTCAAAATATGATTTTTATTTTCATCTTCACCATTTTTATCATATCTAGAGTTCTACAATGAATTAGAAGGTCATTTTTGGATGGCATGATCTTCATATTATGTGCTACATTTAACTTAGATATAGCTACTGCTCATTTTAAGTTTATCTATGCTTAACAGTCCCTACAAAACATCTTATTCAGATTAGCACACTCGTCTTGTTTTGATCATATCTCACTCATTATAATGATTCCATTGCATGGCCAACTCTCACATGTGTATAACATCTTGTACTTACTGTAAATGGATTCTACCATGCAAGTTTATCAGTTCAAGTTTTAGTTACATACTGTTCTTATACAGCCAACAAATTAATCATGATTTTAGCCTTGTTTCTTATGGTTATTAACCTTTTTAAGCATATTTATCAACACTTGATCCCCACACAACATTTTTATCATCATATATTCATCATATACATATACAACAAGAAAGAAAATACATTTGATCTTTACAAAAATAACAAGAGAAATGGAGAGGATGATCTTCTTTACCAACCAAGAGTATATCTTGTTTTTGGAAGACAAGAACTTGATGAACACCAAAAGTAACTCCAAGATCATCAAACACAAGGAACATAAGTTGAGAAATCAGCCCTAGGACACATGCAAATCACCTCCTTTGTTGTTAAAATGGCCACCAAATGATCAAGGCTTCAAGGTAACTCAATGATAGAGCTAGATAACAAGTATTTCATGGCTAGAAAAGATCAAGAAGGGGTGTGTGTTCTTGAAAGTGGACGGCAATGGTGGTGGTTTTGAGAGGATTTTGAGCTTGTTTGCATGAGTGAAATGATGGTATGTGTGTAGCTAGTGGTTTTGAGTTAGTGGAAGCTTAAAGTGTAAGCTTAACTTACACTTTTAAGTTGTAGGCTAACATGATGCCACATCCTTGATGTGGTGTCATGTGTGCCGTCCCATGTGTGTTAGTGGGGTGGGATAATGTATTTTTTCCTACCTCACTAATTTACGGGTATTCCTCGATTCTAGTTTTCTCGATTTGCGTGCCCTCGGGTTGTTTCACGAAAAACGTTTTTATAAATTATGAATCAACGACACAAAACGAATCCAATAAAAATTGTCTCATCAAAAACGGAGTTCAAAAACGTAAATACGTAATCCTAAGGTTTCCGGTTTAATCGTAAAGGACGCTAAATTATGCACGTAAGCCCAAATTTAAATCCGTAAATTGTGAGTTTATCAACCAACACGAAAATAAGTTTCAAAATATTATACGATAAAATAATTCACTACCTGAAAATGTTAGATTGTCACATTTTACATCCGTTACCATTAGTTTATCCTAACTATAAGATTAAAAAACATATTACATTTAAATTACTGTTACCAAGATAGTATAGGCCATTTATTTCTATTAACCTTATCTTACAACAAGAGAAGGTTGCAGGCAAGTTATTAAAAACTAATACTTAAATAACAAAAAAAACAATCGTTTGTTTTAACCAAAAACCGTATTGCCACATGCACAATTATATGTCGCGGTTTTAAGATTCAAAACAAACAAAGGGTTTAGACTACCATATTCCCACAAAAATCAAAACAACACAAACTCACCAACAAATATAGTATATATACAAGTTTTACGAAGTATCTGAATACACATTAATCATAAAATAATCATACCTTATAACTAAAATAAACTCAAAAAACAAAAAAAACATAAACTCAAAAAACACTCTGGAACAACAAAATAAACGACTCCGCCCATTGGGCGGGTTACGACGCTAGTATATATATATACATATATATACACACACACACACACATATATATATATATATATATATATATATATATATATATATATATATATATATATATATATATATATATATATATATATATATATATATATATATATATATATATATATATATATATATATATATATATATATATATATATATATATATATATATATATATATATATATATATATATATATACACTAGCGTCGTAACCCGCCCAACGGGCGGGTTTGTTTCATTAATCCTTTTTAAGCGTTCGTTTTTGTGTTATTTTGTGTGTTTGTAGTTATGTTTTTTCCCACGATTTTTTTATGCTTGACCAGCAAACATACTTGTTTTGTTCCTTTTTTATACATATTTTTTTGTTGTGTGTTACTTGTTTATTGTTTTTATACATTTTTGTATCTTATTTTGTGTATTAGTTTTGTTGTCCTTTTTTTCCGCTTTTTTAATATTTGGTGTGTTTCCTTTTTAACGTTTTTTGTTTATATAAGTATTTTTTTTAATTATTTTTTTTGTCTAATGGGAACCTTTGATTGTACATATATCGATTTGTATTAGTTTATATACTTTTTGCTATACGTAAACATTTGATATTGTTAAGTCTTGGTACATCTAACGATTCTGTTTACTGTCATGTTAATATATGAATGTACATATATCTACTTTTGTTTTGATTTGTAAATCTTTTATAAAAATTTAAATTGTTTTGAATTTTACCTTTAAAAAGTGAACACTATGGAAAACACACTTTTTAAGCGATTAGAAATTCTACTTACAAAGCCTAATGAGCTAATGAACAATGTTTCATCGTCAAATTGAAATTCTCTATATATACAAACATATATGTTCTAGACGTGCAATAAAGTCCAATTAGGTAGGTCGCGTAAACGATAAAGTGGGCTATTTGGTTTACCACTCATTCTTCAAATATACTATCAAAATTAAAGTAAATGGTAAAAATAACCTAAAAGATTATAAATTCACTGTCGAAGCTTTCGCTCCATTTAACCCTTTATTTAGTAACATATTTGAGAATATATATATTTTTAATCAAATTATCACCTAAATATATACCTACAATTAAATATGGTAACATCTACATATCTACATATATTATAAAGAACACAATTTATAATAAGAGTTAATTGTATAAATGATCTTTGTGGTCATTCGAGTTTAACGAAAATGATTTTTTAGTTTATTTTTTATTATTGTTTACTTTACGTATATGATCATTATTCAATGTGGATCGTGAAAAGAGAAACTTAAATTATAACAAAGCTCAAGATATTATTTTCATAGATTACGAAACGGGCTTTAATATATTCATATTGTGGGTGGTTTTTTATGACAACAAAGTTTATTTGAGATGGATCAAAACTTTAATTTTGAAACCCGGGTCGATCCGGTCGGACTAACCAGTTGACTCGGTTCCAGCCAAAAAAGGGTCATATTAATTCGGGTTTCACATTTTCGAAACCCGGCTAGACCCGTCGGGTTTGGGTGACCCGGGTCAATCCGGTTCCCGAGACCCGGTCGTGTTTCAATTTTTTCAGGTTTTTAAAGAAAAAATATGTAAATATTACGTATTTGCGATGGAATTTTATATTTACATATTATATTGGTTAGTAAAAAATTTATATATTCAATATACGGAAGTTTTTATGGTTTATATATATAACTTTTGTTAATTATTAAAAATATTAAAAAATATATTTAAAAAAAAACGGGTTTAACTCGAGTTGACTTGAGTCGATCTGATAAACCCGAAACTGGTGACTCAGTCAGGTCGATTTAAAAATCGGGTTTCAAAGCATTGGTCGAAACATACCAACTTAACCGAACATTCCTTATTTTATAAATAAAGTATGTTGTATGATTTCAAATATTATAAAAGTTCAATCCATATATTTATACTACTTTATAAAGCATTTAGACCATTTTATTTTTATAAGTTTTAAAAAATTCAGCCTCTAACATTTCTTAATTTAGAAACTAATCTCATCCATCTCATCTCTTTTATAACAAACCTTCTAACAACTTTTGTAACAAAATAATAAAAAAAACTTTTATATTTAAATAAATATATCTTTTTATTTGCTTATTTTTTTCTATAATATAATTTCAACATATTTTCTAAAATTTCGCGCTTTTTAATTCAATGTCCATGTTTATATATTTTAATTAAATTTTAGTTTTTAAATTTTTAGTGAGTTTATTTATTTAGCTTTAAGTTTTTATAATTTTAACTTTAATTTGAATACGAAGTTGGTAGGTAAAAGTGTAACATTTATTCGTAAAAGATAGTCATCAGGTACCCGTCGATGTATTGCGCGGATACCAGGCTAGTTTAAATAAAATGTTTGATAGACTTTCAACCACTTAAGTTGATAAGTCAACTCTACGTTTTGCATTTGCCTTACAACATATTGTTTTAGATCCACTATACAACATTTGTATTTATATGTATGGTATATGTACTATTTTTTTTCATTCAATATCATGATTATATGCCATATTCAAAACAATATAGCATCGACTTCTAATTTCTAAGTCGAAACGACTTACGGCTAAAAAGAGGATAATTTGTATCAACCCCTATGTTCACATCTTTTATACTTGTACTCATAGATATATGATAATAGTATTTATACTATATTTTCATATATTAGATCCTCTTAGTCGCAGTCCAACTGCATACCTCAAACACGATTCCACCTCGGTCAGAAGCAGGTTAAACTGCACCCACAATACCGATAAGACGGATAAGCAACACAGTGCATTAGAATGAAAGTATATTTACCTTCGGTATCAACATCAGTGAATACCGCGTCACAAACATCAAAAGAGAATTTCTCCAAACTCAGAATCTAACGCTTGTCAAGTCAAGGTTTCGGCTGCACCATTAGCAGAAACCATAAGAACCATAAACACCCTAATCGTCTTTGAAAAATCAGGAATACCATGTTCCACAAGCTAGGACGCGTACCAAAGACCAAGAGCATACGAAGCATAAACAAAAACTTAGCTACCCCGAACTCGATTCCCACTATCTGCCCCATCCAGAAGCATCTGTAACGGGCCATCTAGACTTCTCGTAAACAGATTTAATATCTCAGACTCCGATACCATTTAATTAACTAACTGATCATATTCAACTTTCTTAGGTAACAGTATATAGTAACAAATATAAAAAGTACCCAAAAACTTTTTTTTTCTGCCAGTATGTGTTTCACCCAAACGCATTTTTCTCGTCTAACAGAAAGAAGCAGGAGTATGTTATCAGAAAGATTAACTTACATTTTTAAAAAGTCCATGATATCGTAGAGTCGATATTGCAGCAAAAGTCGGCGTACGACATACAAAATACATTCAGAAAAAACGAAAAAAAATAAGCTTGCATATTAAATTAAGGAGCATAAAAGAAATAAAGATCACTACGGAAGTTTATATCGTCCACTTGGTTAACTCTTGATATCAAAATAGGAATTTCAGACTACAAACACCATCACAAACTCAATAACTCCTGAACCGTATGAACGCAGGGCGTCTTTTATAATACTTGTTAGCGTCGGATATAACAACATTTGGAATTAGCCAAAACTTTCTATTGGGTCTTTTCCGTAAAAAGGATTGATAACATACATAAAGAAGAAAAAAAAGGTCCTGCTGTTAAAAAAGGAAACATGAAGTATATTACATATTACTGCTCTTATACTTTTACGGAGATGTATGTGCTGAAGAAGAACGCCTAAAACACAAAAGTTCTGCTACATAGCTACCTCAACAGTAAGCTCCCAAAATTTACCTGATATTAAATGCTTCTTTAAGTTGTCCATCGTTATCGAATGGAATAACCTGAAGAAAAAGAACACCGAGTGGATTGTAAATTTGTATGTCTAATAGTTCTGAAGTAAAAAATATATAAAAGTTATATCAGGTGCAAAAACCTTAAATAGTCCATCATAAAAATGGAGTCCATAAGTCATCAATCAGGGTCAATTATACCAATCTTCAAAGCAAAAAAGATAGGATAAATAATACTCCGTAAGACATTACAAAAATCAAAATATGGCTTATTGTATATAAAGTTCAAAAAGATTGATATTTACCTGGCGTTGTCTGTAGGTCTACCTATGTGATCTGAGGCATCACCCATGGCTCTAAAAAGACAGATAGGATGAATCATACTCTGTAATCCCACTGAAGAACACAAAACTTGTATCTTTCGATGGTAATGAACAGAAGGCCTTGGGTATCACCCTTCATAAATTAAGAACATACACCAATAAGATGAAATGAATGAGAGAAGATTGTGTTTCTTAAAAAATTTTAGAACATCTCATGTCACACGAGGATAGAAGGATAGAACAGTTCGAGAGTTGCATTTCGTCCATATATTGGCACATCCAGTATAGGTTGCATAAAAAAAACAAATTATGGTTAAATCAAAGTTAAAATATCTACAGAATAAATTGATCCTGAACATCCCCATATCCTCACATTAGCTTAACTTCTTATAATTATTTAGAGATTCACATAATGTGAACTCTATAAATAATTTGTGTACAGTTTAGCAGATTAATATCAAGACCATGGGTACTAAAGTATGTCTTAATATATATTATCTGTTCGGATCACTTTGTAACTTATAATACCAACTAACACATAAAGATGAAAATTTCTGGTAAGAGGATATATTGGGTGCAAATACATTCAGCCAATGGGCTGGAGTCACTGTGAAAAAACAACACATCCGACTTATAAAGTGAACCGGTGTTTTCACTCATCTCTTATCAATGGGTGACTTAAAAAAGGGCCTGCAATTTTAACCCTCCCAATCCTGCATTTTTATAAAGTTAAAAATTTCAGAGGTTCAACTATAGTTTCACCTGATGAACTTGTTTATATAATGTAGGCTTCTAGTAACGTATCATCCATCTGCTTCACGTGGGACAATTTCAAAAAAAAAAGTGAACACCTTTAGCTTGGATCCTACTAATATACAAATGACAGGGTGATCTTTAGCCTAAGAAATAGACAAAACAATAGAAGGGAGTATAACAATATAACAATCAAATATAAAATTCAAACATCTTGATAATAATATAACAATACGACAATATGCTATAATTCAGAAAAAATAGAGCGTCCAATGAGCTCGGGTATAACTCCATAAGCTATAAGATCAATGGTTTCAATAAGAAGCTGTATGTACATATCCACATTTAAAGAAAAGATATAAACTAATGCATAGCAATACCAAGTTTTTGAAGATACATACCTCAGACCTGAATGGTGGTGTAGGGTTCCTCGAATACATCTTGTAAGGACGGCCCGAACCAAGCCAAAAGTAAAGACAAAGAGGTCTCTTTACTCGAGAACTTGCTAGCTGCCAACTCAAAGAAGCGCTAGTGAGTGAACCACTTTCGTGTTCTGCTAATCATAGATATATACCAAAGATGTTTGGTTCATAGACATATTTAACTAATA
>JANFOE010002317.1:2500-132500 GCA_025667525.1 Glebionis coronaria
AGCTAAACGACCAAACAACAGATTAACTTTTTGATTGTTTAGTTTGGAAGCAAATGTTGAAAGCTTAATGACAAAGCACGTGAAAAAGTTTTACAAGTTTTTGCTCAGTATGAAAGGTTACATTAACTAAAAATCCAAAACTTATTCTACAAACCCGTAATAACTGGCAGGTGACATAAGTGTCGCTATATTTGTGATTGACACTTACATAAAGGTTTTGACGACCCTTTGTTGTTCTTATGGAAAAATTTGTTTCACAAAAGATTGAAAGGTTTGGATGATGTCATCCATATTCTTTGGTTAAACATCTTCGCGAATCATAAAAAATTTGCAGCCATATATGAATTTTGATTAGTTGACTCATAATCAATGGCAGATAGGTGGTTATGAGATATCCAAATTACTCAAATAACCTGATGGTGGGTGCAAATGTTATACTATATAGAGTCGTTCAAATGGACAATGAATAGCATATGTTGGTTATAGGAAATGAATGTAGAGAGATTGTAAGATACCCGTTTGTCAAGTGTTTTTTCCGTCTACTTTTTCAAAGTTATATATATCTTTTCAGTATTCGGCTCTTCACAAGGTGCGGGGAACCTGTGGTCGTATAGCGTGACACGCTATAAAAAAATTGTTGAATTCTCTTCGCGATAATATGTTTTATTTTACGTAAAAATTAACGATAAGAGAGCTATGTAATTCTTTTTAAAAGAGGCGGAAAATGAGTTTTTTAAAGTGAGTGAATATGATGACTAATCGCTAATCGTTGCGCAAAACGGAACATACTATTGTGACGATAATTAAATCATCTTTTTTATAGAAGGGTCATGATATACTTTCGATTAACTTTTTTTCCAATTTTTTTTCTTAGTTCACGTTTGAGAACGAATTATATATAAGCTTTTTACACGTGATTAAAAAAAACAATTCAACGAAATTTTTACTTGTGCCTCTTTATAAAAAGATAATTTAATTTTTATCGTAATTGTGTCTTTTTATCACTTGGCGATTTACCGTTTGTAGGTTGATTTTTAAAAAGAGGTGAAAAGATTATTTGTTTTATTTTTAATGAAAAAGCAATTAAATATGATTGCTTCATTGAATATATAACAAAAATATATAATAAATTAAGAGTTTACATTGATCTTAACTATATTCTCATATATGTATTCATCAATCCAACAACGTGGTTTCAAAAAAAGGTTTATCCGCTATTTTAATGAATGAATATTATATAAAATAAGTCTCTCAATTTTAACCATTGTATATCATATATACATATTTTACAACAATAAAAACTCCCAAGTTTTATTTAGTGATATTAGTATGATGAAAGATTGACATGGGACACAAAAAGTCCGTTGGATCAGTCAAGCCCTAAAAATATCAAAAATTAGTTTCGTTTAAGTTTTCTTTTAACAAAAAACGAGTCCCACAACAAACATATTTAATTAATACACAAACGTACTTTTAAAAAAGATTTACGAAATGACCCCGCCCGTTGGGCGGGTTACGACGCTAGTATATATATATAGTATGTATATACTAGTTGCGTAACCCGCCCGTTGGGCGGGTTACGACGCTAGTATATATATATAGTATGTATATACTAGTTGCGTAACCCGCCCAACGGGTGGGTTCGGTTCTTAAATATTTTAAAACAACGTTTTTCGATCCACTATATTCGTTGGCATCGACACATATAGTTGTCCGTGTGAGAAAATCGTCTTTTACTAAAAGGAAATTTCGTAACCCGCTCAACGGGCGGGGTCGTTCATTGTTTTCCAGAGGGTTTATGGTTCGTGCGTTTTTTAGTTTCGTGAATTGTAATTTGAACTTTAATATATTTTAGTTATATTTTACGATTAAGTAACGTTTAAAGTTATAATCTACAACATACGTATCGATCGAAACAAAGGCATATACATGGTAAAGCTCCATGGATTGCTTTGTGTGACACATCCTAAAATTATAAAGAACTCGACTTAAATACAGTAATGATAATTTTTAATGGTCTAAGTCAAAAAATACTTATTGTTTTTCTTTGATTGATATAGTTTACCGAGTAATCAAATGTACGACGCACGACTCGGGTCAACTCAGTTTTTTAAAAAACTTATATTTTTTTCTTCATAATTTTAATAAATCACAAAAATTATATATATAAATTATGAAAACTTTCGCATATTGAACATATAAACTATTTACTAAGCAATATAATATGTAAAAAAAATTTCATCGCAAATACGTAAAAATTTCATATTTAGAAAAAACCGAAAAATTGAAAACTCGACTGGGTCTCGAGAACCGGGGTCACCCCGAACCTGACAGCTCTAGCCGGGTTTCGAAAATATGAAACCCGACTCAATATGACCCTTTTTGTAACCGGAACCGGATCAACCGATTGTCCCGGCCGATTCGACCCGGATCTAAAAACATTGGTGAAGTGTAACCAATTCCTTTTCAAGACATTCAATATATGATTCCAATTCAAAAATCACCTCTCGGTATTGAATAGTTGATTTTCAAATAAATGTAGTTTCAGTTTTGTGAAGAAACATGTAAAATAACTTGTAACAAATGTGTGAAATTGCTTTTTTACAACCGTAGCTTTAACTTCCATTTGATACAACTGAGTGGGATTCTTGTACGTATTCAACTGATATACAAATTATACAGTTTAAAAAAGGTGAAATACATATAATATATGTATCTTGTATACACCCTAACAAAATATGTCATGAAAAGAAGTATTTTGACCCACGAAAAATCATACTAAGATATTACGGAATTACAATTTAAAATCTATTTGTGTGTCTAATATACGCACATAGAGATAGAAAGAATTCTTCGATAGTTTAATTGCACAAGCACAAGGAGGTTTCAAATGTTTACTAATGCGTGCGAACGAATAACAACTCAATATCACTGTATTCTAAAAATCAATATATATTGTAGCAAAATTAGAACATGAAACAGTCATATCCATATGCAATTGCTCCATTACCTTAGGCGACATAGCTCGTGTCTGCTCCTCCGTTGCCCTTCGCTTCTATGCATCTTATTATCGTTCCTTGGCGGCTTGATTCCGATCACCCACTGCCTTTCCTTGCTCAGATGAAACTTTTGCATTTACAAATACCCATTTTACAACTTCAACCACCTTATCTTTCTCCATTAAATTGAACCTCAGAATCATCGTCTAACGTAACTTCTTTGTAGCTTTTTGACACTCCTTGGCAGCTCTGCCAGTGCCCCGCATACCTCCATGTTCCGTTGCTTCTTGAGGCTACCCTCCAGTTAAATTCTGTCACATCGTCCAACGGGCATAAAAACAATATTAGAAAAATTAAAATGAGATTATCCAGTTAAATTTCACAGAAAGTACTTAAGATTATCACAAATGTATCGAATTACACGATAACTGCATAAATTCAACACTGAGGAATCAGATCACACTCAACCGAAACGCCCTCCAACTGCAAACGTTAACTTTCCGAGGTATCCACGAGTTCCTGTTATTATATCTTCCACCACTTGTTCCTCTTCTTGTTCAGATCCTTCATCTTCCGAATTCTTCATATGTCCTTTCCATTTTTCTTGTGAAGATATAAGAAACAATTTCAGTTCAGTGGCTTTTTGACAATCACAAAATATAGTAATTCAATGTTATTTGATGGATATAAAATGTTTCTTATAAATTAGCCAGGGAATTAACACAACACCTGCACTTAAAAATAGGTACTCATTTCAGTAGTGATGATTAATGATTATAACTTTGTCATACTTTTTAGCATCGGTATCGACCTGCATGACCGATGAAAGTGAGGGAGTTGTTAGAAACTGATATGAAGAGATGTTAGCACAGCAATTTATATAGAATGTTGTATGACACAAATATATCTGAGATAGATATGAGTCAGCTTGAAAGTGCATATTTTATTAAGTGACCAAGTGAATAACAAATGTGAACAAACAAAACTACTAGATTACCTTATCTTCATTAAGTTCATGGAAGTGAGAAGAATGATAGCGAGACACAATCCACTCTTGATGTCGCAAAGAATATGCTTTCCTGTTTAATTATAGTATTCATCCAGGCTGACAAGACGAGTACATGCAGTGGTAGGAATAACCAGAAGAGCTAGAATTTGACTATGTGAATGACTCATTGATGCTCCAGCCGAACCACCATGGTTTTTAATGACCCGTCTTTTCCTTCCTTGTCTGTGGCGTCATCACCTATTAAAAGAGCAAGAAGCTAAGAACGTTATAGGGTACCTGTTTCCTTAGCCACTGATCCCTTTTATCAAGACGAATAAAATTAATTATAAAATAAATGCCATTGAGAAAATTAATATTGGATACGAAGCTCACACCCGATAATGAAAAGGAATCAACTAAGATTAACCGAGCGCCAAAATGTTTTGCAAGAGCCTTCATCAATGTTTCTTAGTATATTATTCTCATATGCTAACCAATATAAGGACCTGATAATAAACTATCAGCAGAGCAAATAGTGAACAAAGCTTTTGTTAATTTTGATAACGGGAACATCCAAAGGTAGATACTTGCAACATAAGTTGAAGAATACAGTATCGAGAGAGACTGATTTGGAAGGGAGAGACTGATTTGGAAGGGAGAGACCGACTTTAATACGAAATTATGATAAAGTACTATAAATGAAATATAAACCTTCGTCCCTTTGTATAGAGATCTTATGCAAGGTGAAATAATGTGGCTCAATTTTTACGTAACTGATGTGAAATAAGGTGCAATTGTAGTTCACAACGCAAAGTGGAGTTTGACGGACCTCTTCGAGGAAACATTTGGAATGCATCTGACCTTACAAACACCATAAGCATTCCCGGGAAGGGCATATATCCCAACATATATCACTTCCACTGGTCTGTTCATCACCGTTCATGTTTTGAAATTGTTTCTGTTGGGAATGTAGCAATTACTGAAACCGTATAAATTTCCACAGGTTGACCTTCCAACTCACATGGCCGGTAAACCCCTTAGGCCTGCTGTTGTGCTAAAACTTCTGCTCGAATATCGAGTGGAAGTGTTGCAAGGAATTCAGGGTCTATGTCACCATCATTGTGAGGCTCTATGTTCAGAGGATGTGCCACTTGACCCTGTCGACCAGAATGAACCTTAGCGCATAACTCCTCGAGAAGAGCATCCTGAAACACAGGGTTAATTGGGGCAGAGTTGGAGGATTAAAAAAATGTAGATATAAAAAAGACGATTACCTTATACTCTCGATAAAGAACCCAAGGATGATCAGTACCACTGGACGACGTCACTCTACCGTCGGTCACAACCCACAACTGGTCAACGCTACCCAAAATCAGATGCTCATCGTTACTTACCTGAGCATGTGAGTATTTTCGTAAATGTGATGATTTCAAGGCAAACATAGAAGATGGATCATAAAATAACATCATTAATCTACTCAATGACCACAATCAGCAAATAAACGGAGTACTTACAAGTCAAAAATCCCCAATGTGGAAATTTAGAAGTTTGGTTCTAATAGCAATCAGTATTAATAGAATTTATGTTCTTATAATTCCCGATGCAACGTCGGTGAAAGCCTTGTGGTACTCAAAACTATTCCTTCTGTTACTGTTCGTCAAAGCTACGAATACCATTTTTTGACCTTCGAACAGCTAAACATAAGTAATATAACAACAAATAAGAATATATAAGTAAAAGAAGTCAAATCGTGTTATTTCACACAGTTAGAAGATAAGAATATAACAGCTGCATATTTACCTTAAACCTGCGTAGAAGTGGAACTTTTCCCACCTGCGTGTATAGCTCGAGGTGTACGTCAAGTGCGAGAAGCCAGTCGCATGCTTCTAATATTAATAGTAGATCGAAGTCTGACATTGCTATAGCTTTAAATCCTCATCTTCACTATAACCTTCAATTTAAAATTATGTTCACTCTGATATTGTGCTTCATGTTTAAAAATATCAGACCCCAAGATTAGATAGGATAAAATGATAGACTTAGAACTGTTACCTTAGACAATGTCACAACAACCGCCTTTGAACTTGAGTAAGCAAGACCTCCAGGTAGCACAAACTACACACTACATGTCATGTCAATGTGAAGACGTCAATATCTGATTTATTGGTTTCAAACTTATAGTTGATGACTAATCATAATATCAGGTACTCAGCTTGATCAATCATATACGAATATAAACGAAGAAAAGCTACGGTTTTCCCATTTTCTCTTAATAAACAAAGAGTGTGAGTAAAACATATAGGGTCGTGATATTGCATATTAAGTTCAGGTAAGCAAATTCCAAACACTTTGCAAGAACCCAATTCTACTATGTAAGGTTCCTAGTGTATAAAACTGCTAACTCAATAAAGTAGTTTTCAAGTGTACACCACATGACTATGTAAATAATAATAGTAAATTCAAAGGAGGAAAGTGGCAAACGTGCTGTGATGATACTGGAATTTGATTTTAAGATCTCTGTGCCAAACCTGCTGTGATGAGAATATGGAAATTAGTACATTATAAATATTACTCCGTATATAACATTTGAAAGCATTGGAACCAATAAAACTAAACACATAAAACTCGCCACTAATAGATAATCACATATAAATAACTAAATAAATGTTTGAAGGGTCATATAATATTACCTCCAACCGCTTGAGACTACTCATAGGTTGTGAAGTGCCACCAACACTAGGAGAGTGTGTGAAGACTCTAGTCAAAAAAATCAAAACTTATTCACATGGTCATCTTAAAAACTAAAAATATCAAATGAGAATTCATTAAACATCTAATAATCTATCAATATCTTAGATCCACACCAAAAAACAATAACATAAACTCATAATTGAATAACTCACAAAAAAAACTAAAACCCTAAAGGTATTAATTAAATTTTTAAACAAAAGAAGCTACCTTTGATTAACCCTAAAAGGAGGAGCATTGGGATTAAAAATTTGATCCGTTTAAAGCCTTCAATTGTGGTGGTCGAGTAGTGGTGCCAGGGGAGGTATGAAGGGTGACCATTCACCACAATAACAACGATGAACAATGAGAACACACCTGTCCATTAAGGCAGAAGCGTTTTTGATAAGGTTACTTTGATCCGACTACATAATTGCTCGTATTTAACCAAAATCTATGATTCACATCAGTAAATCAGTAGAATTGTTACAATAGCAAAGAAAATAATAATTTAAAACTAACAAACCAACAAATAAGAACAATCAACAAAACCCAGTTTTACATAACCATGCCTTGGAATAAAATCATACCTTGGATTAACCAAGTTTCCTCAAACTTGACTCCTTACTGGTGCACTACCTGAATGACTTTCTGGCAATTGAGGCAAATGATTTGGATCTTGTAAAATGTTGTAATGGCGTGTACTAAAAGAAAAATTGTAAATCACTCAGCCTTACCTGTTCGAAAACCCTATAAGTTCGAGGTGAATTGATTGGTGTATTTAGTTTAGTTATACATTTATTTGGTGTTATATATGTACTTTTAGTGTGTTTTGTGATTATGTAGGTTACAAGCGAAATGGAATAAAATGGTCGCTTAATTAAATTTTTGGAGAAAAGATATTGTGATCGTCGATAAATGAAGAAAAAATATTGAAAAAAAAAGACTTGAGCGCGTCGTAATATTTTTAATAGTCTTTTATTCGTTCGGGCTCCGTTTATGGCGATTCGAAAAGCTACGGAATGAGAAAAATGAGATTTACACGGTCATGAGAATAAAGACACAAAAATTCTTCGGCATGCGCTAGTTTCGTGACTTTTGGCAATTGAGGTGCTAAATAAATAATGAGGGAATATTTTCTTTTTTTATAAGATATAGATGGGCCCATTAAATACTACAATTGGGAGATAATAGAAAAAAAATCTCGACGTTGGTCCTATTTTTATGGAACCATCAACTATATATTCTCATATAGGACGATTCATTGAAGGGGATTGGGGGGCTACTTTTGAGAAAAAAAATACAACAGGGACTTTGAGAATCATCAATCGGTGGGTGAAAAAGAGGCTACAATTCATTCTTTGAAGAAGAAAAAAAACGTTGATAGTTCACATCAAGAATAAGTTGATTAGTTTTTTTGAGGTTGAGATATTTGCACATTGGCAATATAAAAAAAAAAAAAAAAGATGATAGTTGATACGAAGTGGCCCGAGTGCACCGCGATGTCCGGCTAATTTTATAGTAATTCCTTCTGATAACTTTATTTATAGTTTGATCATTACTTTTGGATTATCATATATTCATTACATTGATTTATGATTTATTTATAAATTATTTTTATCGATTTAATATTATGTTTAATTATTTGTGTGAGACAATTTACCGTTAGTTAACGATTCATACTTATTTTATTTAGTAAAAAAATATGGTCGTATAATCAACATAAGTTGTACCTAAATAAATTGTTAAACCATAATTATTGGTTGGATTAATATAAGATTTATTATTGCGAGTCGTTGATAAACATATTAAATGCCGACATTAATTCATTCATATTAAGTCGAAATAATCTTTGTAAACAAACTAAAAAGTTTCGATAATCCATAAGTGTGACCAACCATAAATATTAGAAGCTGGAAGGGATTATATTTTTCTTTTAATTGTTTATATCTTTATTATATTTTTCTATTTTTATTATTAGTTTTAATAATTATTTTAATTTTTAATCCGCATTTTCATTATCAAAAGTATTTCAGTTGTTAGATTCCAAAACCAAAACTTTTATTGATCAGTGATCACCCCAAAACTTAAACTAAAACCACATATTCCTCGTGGATCGATACCGCTTACCCTATCTAGTATAAGGTAATTAGGTTATTTTTGACCGGCACTTCGACGTCGATCAAAAATTTGGCGCCGCTGCCGGGGAATCAGTGAGCTTTTCGTTTAAGTTTTTGTAATATTTTTCTTAAATAAAATACAAAAAGATTTTATTTTTCTTGTTCGTTTGTTTGTTTGTTTGTTTTGTTTATTATGAGTGTGCAGGTTAGTGTATGCGCACACGTAGATCGAGACGAACATCACCGTTATCTTACGATCCTGAGGTTGAGAAAAGTGCAAGGTTAAGAAGGAAGACGTTTCGACAGTTTTCTACTAATCTTGATTTTTCAGGTTTATCAGAGCTTTTCGCTGAAATGCCAGGTGACGAAGATGTTGGCGGAGGTGCTAGCGGAAGTAGTAGCGGAGAAGAATCTCCACCACGAGGTGTTGATTCTTATTACAGGCCGGGGATCTTCGAGGATCCCTCGCCTATCGTTTATCCGGATCCGGTTAAAGGGGTTACAAGTAACTTCAAGATCCAGCCGAACCTCATAGCAATCTTGCCAGTGTTTAGAGGTCGTGAGGAGCCATATGCACATCTGCGAGAATTCTTCTCAATTGCTGACACACATCAGGTTAATAATATTACCAAGGATTAGGTAAGAATTCGCCTTTTTCCTTTTTCTCTTAAAGATCAAGCTAAGGACTGGTTCTCATCTCTTGAGACAGGTAGTATTAACTCATGGTCTGAAATGCAATCTGCTTTTCTTGAGGAATTTTTTTCTATAAGTAAAACTGCTGCCATTAGGAATAAGATTAAATCCTTTCGTCAAATCCCAGGCGAGCAGTTTCATTAAGCATTTGGTAGACTTAAGGAGTTATTAAGAACATGCCCTCATCATGATGTTCCAAAATAGGAGCTTGTCAAAGTCTTCTATGATGGGTTGGATTATAATAACCAACAATTTGTGATGGCCACTAGTGGGGGTATGTTTTTCTCGCGACCTATGGAGGAAGAATGGGAGTGTTTTGAAAAACTAAGCAAAGGTTCCAAGACCCAAGCTTCAGTGGATCGAAACAACCACCCATCTTCTACCAATTATGTGTCTAACCAACGTGGCACAAATTCTGAAATTGGCGAGTTACGTAAGAAAGTTGATCTTTTGTTGAAAAACCTAGGAAAAGGTGTGCCAAATGTGTCTAATGTGTCGCATAGTGGGTGTTCAATGTGTGGTGATCCAAGTCACTCTGTCGATAATTGTCAAAGTTGGGGGGCGCCACCAAATGAGGAGGTAAATGGAGTCTATGGTGGTCGTCCACGAAATGACCCATTCTCCGAAATTTACAATCCTGGATGGCGCAATCACCCCAATTTCCGTTGGAAAGATGAAGACAGTCGCCCTAATAATACCCAATAACAACACTATGGTTACAAACCAAGGTACGAGGGTGGCGATTCATCTAACTTCCAACAAAATTCTTACAATCATAGGCCACAACAGCAATATCCAAATCAGGGCCAAGGGAAAGATGATAACCGTATCTTGAACCTTGACCGAAAGTTTGATAGGCTTATGGATTCATTGTCTACCAACAATCAAGAGATCAATAGAAAATTTGAGGTCACTAATCAAAGACACGAGACCACTACCAAATCTATTGCAACTCTTGAGAGACAAGTTGGTCAATTAGCGGATCAATTAAGCAAAAGAGATGAGGGAAGGCTACCGAGCTACCCCACCATGAATCCCGCACACAAGAAAAATAGAAATGAGCATGTGAATATGGTGACGTCTCTTCGAAACGGTAAAATCTACAACAATGACAAGGGAATTCCAAATTCTCCTGATGTCGAGGATTTTGTCACTGGTGACGAAATTATTGTTGAAGGTAAAAATTCCGATAATGTTAAGTCCGGTTCTGAGTTGGTGAATGATTTGTTAATTGATTTTCCTAAACCAACAACACAGAATCCTAAAGCTACTGAATCTCCCGAAGTTGGGGAGGGTGGTGTATCCAGCACACCGTACCCCACGGCTTTGGAGAAATCAACATCTGCACGGTTAGCTAAAAAGGGTCCTCATGCTGAGGATATGTGGGAGACTTTCAATCAAGTTAAGATCAATCTCCCCCTTATTGATGCTATCAAGCAAATTCCTGCGTATGCCAAGTTTTTAAAGGACTTGTGTATGATAGGTGTGTTAACACCCATCTTTTCTACCACTTAATTACAATAATAACCGGACCAAAACGTGTATTTTATGTCTTTTATGTCGGAATTATGCGTGGTTTGTGTCTTTGTTGTGATTTAGGACGAAATTGTGAAAAGTGGAGAAAACACGGGAATTCACGGGTGTTCACGGCTTTTATTGAAGAAAAAGATGAAAGACGGAGTCGAGAAGTCAAAAGTGGATAAAGAACGGAAGTCCAAGACCAATTCTGAAGATTTATCGAAGAAAAAGTCAAAAGACGGAAGTTTACTTAAAGCCGAGGAATTCAGTCTTATTTATCAAAGAATTAAAAGACGAGTCCAAAGAAATCCCGAGCCAAAAGTCATCACATTCCAAGATTAACAAAAAGATTAAGAAGGAAGGACTTGATGGTGCAATTAACAAGAAAGGAAGGAGAGAGGAAGCTTCCCCTAACCACTCCCTAATCACCTATATAAACCCTCATTTTCATTCATTTACTCTTGTTGGTGGCTTGACAAACCATTCTTCCACTTTATTTTATGCACATTTAATTACTTGCACATTTAAATACATGTTTTGCACCTTTAATTACCTTTAATTTCAAGTAAGTGTTTCTTTTTAATTACTTGCACCTTTACTTTATCTTGTTCATCTTCTTCTACCTTTTTTTTGATCTTTGATTTACACGCGTTTTTCTCTTGTTGATTCGTTTAAAGGTTTGATTTTTATGCTTTTGATTGTTTTAAACCATTTGTTTTCATAGCTTATTTGCTTTATTTTTCAAGTTTATATAGTTTTTACAAAAGTTATTTTTATATAAAAAGTTGTTTTTCTTAAAGTTTATCTTTTTCATATTTTAAAAGTTGTTAACTTTCAGTTTTATAGCTTATTTTTACACGATTTACCTTAAGGATCTAGTCTAGTGCTTATTAGAACTATAGCTTATTTACTTAGCTTATTTTCCATCCAAGTCTCCGTATTCCGACCGTGACAATCGGAAGGAGGTTATACATTCCGATTGGCACCAATCTGAAAAGGGTTTTACTTTCCGATTGGGGGGCTTCTTGGTATTCCGATCAGGATTAGTTGGGTATTCCGATTGTGTGCTAGTGACAAGTATTCCGATCGGTGTTCTATACTATATTCCGATTGAGGTGTTTATTGGATATTCCGATCGTGTGTAGTGACAGTATTCCGATTATAGGGGTTCCGATTAAGCATTCCGACCAAGATTAGTAACATTCTGATTGGAGGTAAGTTTGGGTATTCCGATTGGGGAGGTGACAGCTTTCCGATTGGTATTTTCTGATCCATATTCCGATAAGAGTGGTAAGAGTATTCCGATTGGTGAACCGATCGGAATATATTCCGATTGGAGGGTATTTTTCATGTTTTGTCTTGTTTTATTTTTAGTTTACGTTTTTAATACTTGTCTAACTTTAATTTCCGTCACGCTTTATTTTTAGTTATTTTAGTTAAGTTACTTTTCGTCACGTTTTTAAATATCGCACCTTTCTCGTTAATTAGATTTAGATTTAATTTAACGCATTTATATTTTAATACTTGCCCTTTACTTTAGCGACATTTACTTTTAAGTCTTTGTACATTTAAATTTAAAAACCAACCAAAAATATTTGTTTCCACCAAAATAAAACTGAGTCACATAGAAAACTAAGATCAATTCGATTAGACACACATAAACGAACACATAATTTTTATACGGGCCAAAAGCCTTGTTTTAAATGGCGCCGTTGCCGGCTCTTTTCGTAAAGATCAACAGTTTTTTGTGAGAGACACGTTGCTTTTTGGGATCCGTTCACTTGTGAACGTTACTTTTCTTGCATAAAAAATTCAAAAAAAATCATAAACATTATAAAAATTCATAAAAACCATAAAAATTAAAAATTTCAAAAATCCAAAAAGATTTTATCTTTCTTGTGTATATATATTGTCTTTGTGTTTGGTTTTGTTTTCTTTTGCATTTTCAGGTGTATGCGTACTAGATCTTCTAATTATCAAGAGCCCAAGCCTCAAGAAGATTTAGATATGGCAGGTGTTAACAACAACATTCCACCGAACCTGAATAATAACAATAACAACAATGCTCTTCCACAACCCGATCTTCGGACCATGGAAGAACTTTGTCAACCAACAATGTTTGGACGAGGAGGACCGATTGCGCCGATGCAAATCAACGCTCCTGAGTTTTCGTTGAAGCACCACATGATTCAGCAAGTACAAACAAACCCATTTAGAGGATTGCCTGATGATGATGCCAACAAACACCTCGACAAGTTCATTACTATCACCCAGAGCATGAAGTTGGCTGGTGCCACAATGGATGAACTTCGCCTACAACTCTTTCCACATACTCTATTACATCATGCCGAGAAATGGTTTGATCGTCTCCCGAAGAATTCTATTCACACTTGGGATGACATGACTCAACGCTTTTTGTCGCGCTACTTTCCACCATCCATGGTCACAAGCCTTCGCAATCAAATCAGCGGCTTCATGCAAGACCCTGATGAATCTCTTTTTGATGCTTGGGAGAGATATAATGTCTTGATCGATCGATGTCCAAACCACAACATGCTTCCGGTCATTTGATCGATACTTTCTACAACGGATTGACTTTTCGAGATCGTGATACGATCAATGCAGCCGCCGGTGGCACATTCATGAAAAGGAGACCCGAGGAGTGTAGAGAGTTAATTGAAAACATGACTACTCATCATAAGAACTGGGATTCCTCTGCTTCTTCTAGAAACAACACGAGAGTAAATGTTTCCTTACCTCAGCAAACCCTGAGATGACCGAACTCACCCGCATGATGACTGAAATGAGCTAAAGTATTACGCTTCTCGCTTCAAATCAACAACAACAACAAGTTAAAGCGATTGCTAATCCTTGTGAAACATGTGGCGGTCCTCACCCATACACCGATTGTCCTTCGACACAAGGAAATCCGGAAAATGTGTATGCAGCTTATGGTAATTATTCACCGGAAAATTACCAAGCTCGACCTCAAGGGGATAGAAATCTGCTGAGCTACCGATCCAACAATTACCTTTCACCCGGTTTTTCTCCTCAAAACCAAAACCCCGCCAACAACTACACTAGAAGCAACCAAATCCCACCAAGAGCTTCTAATCCTTATCACCCACCCGCCCAACAAAACCCACCCAGTAATCCGGATGTTGAGGCCATCATGAGAACCCAAGGAGAGCAAATCAAGAATCTGCAGAGCCAAATTATCAATCTTAAAGGAGATATCACAAAGCAAGGAAATGAGATAAGATCCGAGCATCGAAATGATATTCAATCCTCCTTCAGCAATCAAACCAATGATTTGAAGAATATGCTTGCTAGTTTCTTGCCCCCTGCTCAACATTCTACTTCGAGTTCTCTACCTTCAAACACCGTCACCAATCCGCGAGCCAATGTGAGTGCTATTACTACTCGTAGTGGAGTCACCATTGTAGGACCACCAATCCCACCCCCATCATCTACACCTCCTCCACCACCATGTATCCCTACTCCCCCTACACCTAGTATTAGTGCACCATTACCGTCTCCGCCTCGACGTGATGAAGTTCCCACGAATGATCCTTCAACATCTCAACCTTTACCTACTACACCTGCACCCTCACCACCCAAACCTAATATCCCTTATCCTTCTCGCTTGGGCAAGAACAAAATGCTAAACAAGGAGGACGCTCAAGTAACTAGCTATATCAAGATGATTTCTCAAATGAACTTCAACATTAGCTTTCTTGAAGCACTTGTCCACATGCCCAAATTTGTTAAAGCATTTAAGGAATTGCTTAACAAGAAGGAGAAGCTGATTGAACTCGCCAACACACGCTTAAATGAAAACTGCTCTGCAGTTATTCTTAAAGAACTTCCGGAAAAACTTGGAGATCCCGGTCGTTTTGTGTTGCCTTGCGTGTTCAACAAAACTGAAGAATTTACTGCCCTTGCTGATCTTGGGGCTAGTATTAATTTGATGCCTTTGAGTGTTTGGAAAACACTATCATTGCCCGACCTCACTCCAACAAAGATGACTCTTGAACTTGCAAATCGCACTCTCGCTTACCCTGTTGGTATAGCCGAAGACGTGTTCATTAAAGTTGGCACATTTACTTTCCCGGTCGATTTTGTCGTAGTTGATTATGAAATGGACCCTCGTATTCCTTTAATACTTGGTCGGCCATTTTTGAGAACCGGACGTGCTTTAGTAGATGTGGCCGAAGGTGAGCTAATCTTACGAGTCGGGGATGATGCAAAAGTTTTCAAAATGGGGAAGCTTACTAGTTTAACTTTTGGAGGCCGAGAATCAGTGAATATGATTAATGTGCTAGATGACTTTACCGTCTACGAAAATCCTCTATTCGACTCTTGCATCGATAATCCACTTTTTCATGATGATGTGGATGATTCTCTCCCTACTTTGGACGCTTCTCCCATTTATGATTCGTCACCGGTCTTTGACGCTTATGATGATGATGATTCTAGCTCAGATTCGGATGATTTTGAGTGTACTTCTGAGTATCCCGAGCTGCCCACTTTCGATGATTTTGATGAGGCTGATACTCTCTCGAGCGATTCTTCACATACTGAAGATCCTCCGTCATCACTCGATCCTACTTTGGACGATTATTCATTTGAGGAAGATTTCTCTGAATTTCTCAACACATACTTCCCTCATGAGAGTGATGCTCCTCCTTTTGACTTTGAAGATTATCGCCTTGATCCTACTTTGGATTTGAAGAGCATTTTGTCAAAGGAGAAGAAACCGGTTGACATCGAAATCCGTTGCACGTATGATTTAACACCTCTTTGTCCCACTTCTGAGGACGAGGTTGTGCTTCTTTGCGGATCTTCTTTACACTCGGCTGAGCCGGAGTGCTATTTTCCCCTGAAGGAAAAGGTGTTCGATCCCGGTATTGAAGTCTTTAAGCCATCTCAGTATCCACCTGATGAAATAAAAGGAACAATCTTTGGAACCATTGAAGACATGCTCACACCTCTTCCTACTTGCTTCCACCGTGCTCCATCACTGCTTAAGGGAACCTTGCCACTTCTCTTTTGGCTTGCCTTGTTCACCTTAAGCTCTTGCTTATTGATGGATGAAAACTATGTCTTTGATCCTGGTGGATTTGTTTCATGCTACTTCCGTTGATGATCAAGGTCGAGTCAGGCTCACGACTCGGTTAACAAAAACCAAGCGCTTCTTGGGAGGCAACCCATGCATCTATCTTTTCGCTTTCTTTACCATAAGTGTAGGGGGGACCCTTTGGATTGCTATTTCCTCTCCTCACTTCTTAATCAGGGATTCGAGCTTCAATGATCCACTCTTGATGATTCTTGGCGACCCGTGATTCCGTGTTCTACTTCTTCCCGGTTCTATCCTAAACTCTTTTCGATTCACTATTTTATATTTTCTCAATATTAAAATAGGAATCCCTTTAGTTGTCTTTTCCTTAGCAAGAGTTAAACAACGTGCACAATGTCCTAAGTGTAGGGGATTTTACTCCCACATGCTTAAACATTGAGGACAATGTTTATCTTAAGTGTAGGGGGGACTTCTATCGAAGTTAAGTGGCCTTTTCCTTGTTTTTGTCCTCATTTTAACCGGAAAATCAATTTTTCGACATTTTTCAAAATTTTTGATCTATTTTGGCCTATTAGTTTTTCCCTTTTGTATAGTTATTTTCTTTCTTTGCTAGAATAAATGTTTCATAAGTGGTTTTAATTTTTCAAACGTTATGAATCTTTTGACTCAATCCGAGTTTACTCTAGCTAGTATCCTTAACATGTTTAAGTCAAGTTCTGCTAGGCTTTTATATAGGGAGCTATAAAACGCGAAAGTCTTAACTCTCACGGGTTAAGAACAAGAACTTTTCGCAAGTTCCTATAATTGATCCTAGAGAGTCGTTTATCAAGGGAACTTTAAGATGCGATTTCTAAACTTGAAAGAGTCTAAGAATTTGCAAGATCCTATAGACGACTCGAAAACCCAAAACTTTGATTTAATAGGCTAAGTATCCACGAGTCTCATTACTTGAGATTTTAAACTGTGGAGAACGAGAGATGATAGAGCCAATTATAAGTTCGGTATTCTTTCGTGAATTTATGTGAGTTAATTATAAGCCTATTCTCCCATCGCTTGCTAATAAATTTATCTGCTAATAAATAAGGTTGTACGATTTGAAAAGTTACTTAGCTTCTAGCCCCAGATCGTTTAAAAGTTGCTCGGTAATGACGAGAGTTCATAGCCAAGGCATAACTTATGAAGCGGGGCGCGAAGATTGGCGAGTCCGAAAAGGCCCTAACAAGGCATGAGGGCTATGTTTTGTTGCTAAAGATCCAAAAGTGATGTGAAGAATCATTTATCGAAAATCAATATGAAGGATCGAGACACACGACGAAAAGCAAAAACTCCCCAAAAGTCATGGAGAAGTGTATCCGAAAAGACCCTAACAAGGTATGAGGATAAATAGATCCAAGTCAATAAAGGAGGCGGATCGTTGTATATCAAAATCCAAAATAAAGATTGGAGAAAAATGAAGAAGTCGTGGTCCATATATGAAGAATCTCTCAAAAATTCCAAGTGAAGAAATTCCAATTATGAAGAGAAGACCATTATTTCATAAACGTCTCTCAAGATTTGAAGTATGAAGTCGCTGCCAAATATCGGCCCGAGAAAGGTCTCAAATCGCGAACCAAGTTATGCCAAGATATGAACTTTTTGATATCCCGAGAAGCAGTTTTAAAAGATTTGGTCCTTTAGCTAACTATTGATTAAATCGTGCACTTTATTTTCAGACTAAATAACTATCGAAATAAGTCAAACAATGCATCTTCATGATCATTCAAGACAAATAATAAAATATAAGAGATACCCATAGGAATAAGGGAGTCTAAGTGAGTAATTGGCCCACATGAGTTCGTGTTAGTTTACTAACTTATAATAACAATGATCTCGTTTTTAAGCTTGGTTTGGAGAAAGTGAAAACTTGAGGATGATGATTATTCATGACATTTTCAAAACCCAAGGTATGCTTTTAATTTCTTTGCTTTACATTTTTATAATTTTCTATCTCTTTAATAAAGGCCATTGTGGATTGATTATGATGAAAAGTGTAAACATGCTTTGTAACTAATGCATTGCATGAGGACATTGCAATGGTCAAGTGTAGGGGATTTGATAGGTGTGTTAACACCCATCTTTTCTACCACTTAATTACAATAATAACCGGACCAAAACGTGTATTTTATGTCTTTTATGTCGGAATTATGCGTGGTTTGTGTCTTTGTTGTGATTTAGGACGAAATTGTGAAAAGTGGAGAAAACACGGGAATTCACGGGTGTTCACGGCTTTTATTGAAGAAAAAGATGAAAGACGGAGTCGAGAAGTCAAAAGTGGATAAAGAACGGAAGTCCAAGACCAATTCTGAAGATTTATCGAAGAAAAAGTCAAAAGACGGAAGTTTACTTAAAGCCGAGGAATTCAGTCTTATTTATCAAAGAATTAAAAGACGAGTCCAAAGAAATCCCGAGCCAAAAGTCATCACATTCCAAGATTAACAAAAAGATTAAGAAGGAAGGACTTGATGGTGCAATTAACAAGAAAGGAAGGAGAGAGGAAGCTTCCCCTAACCACTCCCTAATCACCTATATAAACCCTCATTTTCATTCATTTACTCTTGTTGGTGGCTTGACAAACCATTCTTCCACTTTATTTTATGCACATTTAATTACTTGCACATTTAAATACATGTTTTGCACCTTTAATTACCTTTAATTTCAAGTAAATGTTTCTTTTTAATTACTTGCACCTTTACTTTATCTTGTTCATCTTCTTCTACCTTTTTTTTGATCTTTGATTTACACGCGTTTTTCTCTTGTTGATTCGTTTAAAGGTTTGATTTTTATGCTTTTGATTGTTTTAAACCATTTGTTTTCATAGCTTATTTGCTTTATTTTTCAAGTTTATATAGTTTTTACAAAAGTTATTTTTATATAAAAAGTTGTTTTTCTTAAAGTTTATCTTTTTCATATTTTAAAAGTTGTTAACTTTCAGTTTTATAGCTTATTTTTACACGATTTACCTTAAGGATCTAGTCTAGTGCTTATTAGAACTATAGCTTATTTACTTAGCTTATTTTCCATCCAAGTCTCCGTATTCCGACCGTGACAATCGGAAGGAGGTTATACATTCCGATTGGCACCAATCTGAAAAGGGTTTTACTTTCCGATTGGGGGGCTTCTTGGTATTCCGATCAGGATTAGTTGGGTATTCCGATTGTGTGCTAGTGACAAGTATTCCGATCGGTGTTCTATACTATATTCCGATTGAGGTGTTTATTGGATATTCCGATCGTGTGTAGTGACAGTATTCCGATTATAGGGGTTCCGATTAAGCATTCCGACCAAGATTAGTAACATTCCGATTGGAGGTAAGTTTGGGTATTCCGATTGGGGAGGTGACAGCTTTCCGATTGGTATTTTCCGATCCATATTCCGATAAGAGTGGTAAGAGTATTCCGATTGGTGAACCGATCGGAATATATTCCGATTGGAGGGTATTTTTCATGTTTTGTCTTGTTTTATTTTTAGTTTACGTTTTTAATACTTGTCTAACTTTAATTTCCGTCACGCTTTATTTTTAGTTATTTTAGTTAAGTTACTTTTCGTCACGTTTTTAAATATCGCACATTTCTCGTTAATTAGATTTAGATTTAATTTAACGCACTTATATTTTAATACTTGCCCTTTACTTTAGCGACATTTACTTTTAAGTCTTTGTACATTTAAATTTAAAAACCAACCAAAAATATTTGTTTCCACCAAAATAAAACTGAGTCACATAGAAAACTAAGATCAATTCGATTAGACACACATCAACGAACACATAATTTTTATACGGGCCAAAAGCCTTGTATTAGTGTACTAGAAGAGGAAGTTGAAGGCGTCTTTGCCTAAAAAGATTGACCTAACGGAGCATGTTAGTGCAGTCTTATCTAGCTCTCTTCCTCCTAAACTCAAAGATCCTGGAGCACCGTTGATTTCAATTATGGTCGGAAATATTGCCATTAAGAAGGCGCTCCTTGATCTTGGTGCTAGTATCAAAATCCTTCCTGCTAGTTTGGTTGATAAGTATGACTTAGAACTCTTCGTAAGACAGACACCATTATTTCCTTAGCCGATCGATCTACCAAAATTCCTAGAGGTATCTTAGAGGATGTTATTGTGAAAGTTGACGACTTCTATTACCCAGTTGACTTCTTTGTTATGGACACCGAGTCACAATACAAAGATGTTCAACCAACTATTATCCTTGGGCGCCCATTCTTAGCCACGATAGATGCTAAGATTAATTGTCGGACTGGCGTCATGGATATTGCATTCAGTAATAAAAAGATAAGATTGAACGTGTTTAATTCTATGAATTCTCCTACGATGAATGAATGTTACCAAGTAGATGTGATTGACGAGGAAGTTCAAAAGCATGCATCCCGTATGCTTAAGGATGATCCTTTGGAATTATATTTAACTGGTGAGAACGAGGAGATTCTTGATATTGCTAAAGTTCAAGAGATTCAAGAGTGTTTGGTCAGTTCTTTGGACCATCAAAAACCACATTGGTCTTATAAGGTGGAGCCCTTGCCTTCTACTTTTGACACGGCCACGAAGCCGTCTTTAGAGGTGCCTCCAACTCTTGAGCTAAAACCTTTGCCATCTAATCTCAAATATGCTTTTCTAGGTCCTAACAATACGTTACCTGTTATTCTTGCTTCTGATCTTTCTGAATCACAAGAGGAAGCACTTTTAAAAGTGCTTTCCAAGTACAAAGCAGCAGTGGGATGGACAATTACAGACTTGAAAGGGATCATCCCTTCATTATGTATGCATCGAATTGTTACGGACCCAGATATTAAGCCAGCAAGAGATGCGCAAAGGCGTCTGAATCCTAATATGAAAGAGGTAGTGAAGACGAAAGTTCTTAAATGGTTAGATGCTGGTATCATCTATCCCATCTCGGATAGTAAATGGGTAAGTCCCACTCAAACGGTGCCTAAAAAGGCCGGAATCACCGTTGTGGAAACCAAGGATGGGGAAAAACTCACAACCCGACCAGTTACTGGGTGGAGAGTTTGCATAGATTACCGTAAGCTGAATAATGCCACGTCTAAAGATCACTTCCCACTACCTTTCATTGATCAAATAGTTGAGAAGCTTTCTAGTAAGAAATTCTATCGCTTCTTGGATGGGTACTCTAGTAATAATCAAATACCCATCCATCCTGATGACCAGGACAAAACTACGTTTACATGTCCTTATGGGACATTTGCATTTCGAAGAATGCCTTTCGGCCTGTGTAATGCACCCGCTACCTTTCAGCGGTGTATGATGAGTATCTTTTCTGACATGGTTAGAGAATCTGTAGAGATATTTATGGATGATTTCTCCATCTTTGGTCAATCTTTTGAAAGTTGCCTTGATCAGCTTGAAAGCGTGTTAAAAAGATGCACCGAAACTAATCTGGTGCTTAGTTGGGAGAAGAGCCATTTCATGGTTCGAGAGGGAATTTTATTAGGGCATGTTGTGTCTGAAAAAGGATTTGAGGTTGACCGTGCCAAAGTTCAAGTAATTTCGACCCTTCCTCCTCCCACTACCGTCAAAGGTGTGCGTTCTTTTCTTGGTCATGCTGGGTTCTTTAGGCGGTTTATTAAAGATTTTAGTGCTATATCAAAGCCTCTTTGTAATCTACTCTTAAAAGATGCACGCTTTGACTTTAAGGAATCATGTCTTAAAGCATTCAATATGCTTAAGCAAAAGCTTGTAGAAGCCCCTATTCTGCAATCACCTGATTGGTCGAAGCCTTTCGAGATCATGTGTGATGCGAGTGATTATGCCACTGGGGCGGTTCTAGGACAGCGGGTCGATAAGAAACCCGTTGTGATCTTTTATGCTAGTAAGACTTTTTCAGAAGCTCAAATGAATTACACCACTACTGAAAAAGAGTTGTTAGCCGTGGTTTTTGCTCTTGATAAGTTTAGGTCATATATTTGGGGGCATTCTAAGGTGATAGTATTTTCAGATCATAGTGCCTTAAGACATTTCTTGACTAAGAAAGAGACAAAATCGAGGTTGCTTAGGTGGATTTTGCTTTTACAGGAATTTAATCTAGAAATCCGGGATAAAAAGGGGTCAGAAAATGTAGTTGCCGACCATTTGTCTAGAATTATCCCTCCGCCATTCAACCCTTCTGGCGTGATTAAGGAAAGCTTTCCCGATGAAAGCTTATTTGAGGTTTCTAAGGTTCCTTGGTACGCAAATATAGTAAATTATCTTGCTGTTAAGAAGCTTCCGGAGTTTTGGTCCAAACAACAAAGAAAATACTTCTTCTCCCAGTTGAAGCATTATTTTTGGGAGGATCCGGAGCTCTATAAGGTGTGTGCTAACCAAGTTGTTAGGAGATGTGTTCCCGACCATGAGCATATGGACATATTGGCTCATTGCCATTCTTATGCATGTGGTGGTCACTTTGGTGCTACGAAAACTGGGCATAAAGTCCTACAAAGCGGTTTCTTTTGGCCGACTATCTTCAAGGATGCCCAGTCTTTTGTAAAAGCATATATTCGTTGCCAACAAGTTGGTGGGATTTCAAGGCGTGATCAAATGCCTATGAATCCCATACTTGTTGTTGAGATCTTTGATGTGTGGGGTATTGACTTTATGGGACCATTCCCCACCTCCTATGGCAATGTGTACATTTTAGTGGCAGTTGATTATGTGTCTAAGTAGGTAGAGGTTGAAGCTACTAGAACTAATGACCATAGTGTAGTTCTTAAGTTTGTTAAGAAGAATATCTTTGCTAGACATGGTATTCCTAAGGCTATCATTAGTGATGGGGGTTCTCACTTTAAGAACTTTAGATTTGGGAAATTATTGAAACACTATGGAGTTAATCATAGGATAGCTACCCCTTATCACCCACAGACTAGTGGACAGGTTGAAGTATCTAATAGGGAGATTAAGCGAATTTTGGAAAAGACCGTGCGTAGTGATAGGAAAGATTGGTCGTTGAGGTTAGATGATGCTTTGTGGGCATATAGGACGGCTTTAAAGACTCCTATTGGTATGTTACGTATAAATTGGTATATGGCAAGGCATGTCATTTACCGGTTGAGATAGAGCATAGGGCTGAATGGGCGATTAAGACCGTTAATCTAGATTTAGCAAAAGCGGGTAGTTCTAGGAAACTTCAATTATCTGAATTAGATGAGATTAGACGTGATGCCTATGAAAGTTCTAGGATTTATAAGGAGAAAACCAAAGCTTTTCATGATCGACACATCACCAAGAAATCGTTCTTGGTTGGTCAAAAATTTTGGTTATTCAATGCTTGACTTAAGCTTTTTCCTGAAAATTTGAGAAGTAAATGGACGGGTCCATATATTGTGACTCAAGTCTCTCCACACGGAGCCATTGAAATACAAAATATGGTGGGTGGAGAGCCTTTTAAAGTTAATGGACATCGTTTGAAGTCGTATGTTGAGTTGGAGAGTGATCAGATGGAAACAGTGGATGTGGTTTACTTGGAACCAATCCAACCGTCTCAATAGCTCATTTGAGTTATGTCTGGCTGAAGACGGTAAACTTAGCGCTTCGCGGGAGGCAACCCATGGTTTGTTGAACTTTGTGGGTGTGTTCACTACATACCCTCACGAGACAAAACTCATCCAGTCGGGCTACTGAGTGGTTTAAAGGCTTGTTGCATACGCTAAATGCAACCGTGATTCCTACGAAAGTGAGTTAGGTTTTTGTTTTTTGTGTGAGTTTGTCAAATTGATTTTTAACCAAAATTTCAATTTAAAGTTTTTTGCATTAGGGGCAATGCAATGCTTTAAGTTGAGGGGGGTGACACATGTGTTACATGTTTTTGTGTGAAATTTTGCTCAAAATGGGTTAAAATGTGATTTTTAGGAAAAATTGAAAAATTTTAAAATTTTAAATCACATTATAAGAGTCGTGTGCTAATTAGATGTGGAAGTTTCTTCTACATATATGTTTGTTGAGTGTTTGCAGATTCTGAAGATTAGCTTGTGGATGATTTATTACAGCAAGCTAGAGGATTTGGCCATAATTATCAGGTGCACCCGATTCCATTGTATAATTTGGTTATTTAATTGATTTGATTGTTTGCATGTAGTTAGGCATATGTATAATTTAGATGATCAAACCACGCCGGTTGAATTCCCTCTACTTACCTTTGCTTAGATTGAGTAGAAAGTTTGAATAAATAATATGAAATATAGTAATGTAATAATTGGGTTAGGACATTTGAAATTGATCTTATTCGACTTGCCACCCGCGCACGGTGGCCTTAGAAAAGAGTTGGAGAACTGTCATAATTATTGGTGGTAGTCATATGCTGGGCTTGCCTATCTGATTCGTCACCCGCGCAAGGTGATACTTTAGTTGTTAGCATGGGTCAGACGCCCATCTTTATGATGGATAGCATTGCACTTAGCTGAGACAATTTTATTTGAAATAACCCAATCCTTGTATTATTGTAATGAAATTAGAAAGATTAGTTTAATTTAATGCATTGTATAATTATACTATGTGGTAGATAATTCCATCATGTGATGTACCAGTAGGCACGAAGTATAACTGTTCCCATTTATTTAAACAGACTTAATTAACCGGTTCTCATGTACCGATGTGTCTTAGTATGCACCTATATGATAGATATTCATTTGACTTCATGTTCGGGATAGAGTGCAGACTTCTGGACACGTAAGTTCAGGACTCGCGCTTCAATTTGCACCGTCAGCAATCTCATCGTTACAACCTTCGGAACGTGACTTGGAAATTTTATTTGGGCCTATTTATGATGAATATATGGAGGGTCCTTCGTCATTTGGTGTTCCTCAAAATGCCCCGGCTGCACCTGCTACGGTAGTTCAAGAACCTCCGACTGCATCTACACCATCGACATCTACTTCTGCACCATCTACGTCAACCTCAACCATAGTGACTCAAAACATTCCAACCACTTCTCTAATTGCTGACGCAACTCAACAACATTCTCAGCAAATTCCTACTCATGTTCATCTTCAGAATGAAATTGTTGCTGAAAATGCAAACAATGCGATGCTCAACGAACACGAGTTTGTTAATCCATTTGCGGCTTCCACAAGCACTACTCAGCCTTCAGCACCATATGTGGATCTGTCGAGCTCGCATCAAGTTTCTCATACACTTCCACATGAACACAAATGGACTAAGAATCATCCTTTGGTTCAAGTGATTGGCAATCTCTCACGACCGGTCTCAACACAAAATCAGTTGCGTACCGATGGTGATATGTGTATCTATGCACTATCAGTCAACACAATGGAACCAGCAAGTGTGAAAGAAGCAATGACCGATGCATCATGGATTGAGTCTATGCAAGAAGAACTCAATCAGTTCATCCGGCTTGATGTATGGGAGTTAGTACCTCGACCAGACAATATCGATCCCCTCACTCTGAAATGGTTATTCAAAAACAAGATGGATGAGGAGCAAACGGTCATTAGGAACAAGACTCGGTTAGTTGTGAGAGGTTATAAACAGAAGGCGGGAATTGACTTCGCAGAATCCTTTGCCCCGGTTGCTCGGATGGAAGCTATTAGGATTTTCTTGGCATACGCTGCACACAAATCATTCACAGTGTATCAAATGGACGTGAAGACGGCTTTCTTGCATGGGCCGTTAAAAGAAGATGTGTATGTATGTCAACCTGAAGGTTTCATTAATACTGAACATCCAAGCCATGTCTACAAGTTGAAAAAGGCAATTTATGGGTTGAAACAAGCACCGAGGGCATGGTACGACGAATTATCATCATTTCTTCTACAAAATCACTTCAGCAAAGGAACCATTGATCCAACGTTGTTTATCAAGCACTACGGCAACGACATCTTGGTGGCTCAGGTCTATGTAGATGATATTATATTTGGTTCTACTAACCCAAAATATTCCATATTATTTGCCGACCTTATGAAAAGTCGATTCGAAATGTCCATGATGGGGGAAATGACGTTCTTTCTTAGTCTCCAAGTTCACCAATCCCCCCGTGGTATTTTCATAAATCAGTCCAAGTATGTGCTTGAGATTCTAACGAAATTTGGCATGGAAAACTGTGATCCTATTGGTACTCCAATGGACACTAAACACAAGCTTGATTTGGATAAGAAAGGGACATTTGTAGATGCTACAAAATACCGAAGTATGATCAGGTCCCTTATGTACTTAACTTCAAGCAGACCGGACATTGTGCATGCTACTTATTTATGTGCTCGGTACCAGGCTAAGCCAACTGAGAAACACCTCAAGGAGGTTAAAAGGATCTTTCGTTATCTCCGGGGAACCATTAACATGGGTCTCTAGTATACGAAGGATTCTGGTTTTAATCTCACTGGTTTTTCAGATGCCGATCATGTAGGGTGTCATGATACATTCAAGAGCACTTCCAGTGGAGCACAATTCTTAGGCGAGAAGCTAGTGAGCTGGTCATCAAGGAAACAAGACTGTACGGCGTTGTCAACCGCGGAAGCAGAATATGTGTCTCTATCCGTGTGTAGTGCTCAAGTCCTTTGGATGAGAACACAACTCACGGATTATGGCTTTTACTTTAACAAAGTCCCTATTTATTGTGATTCACAATCAGCCATAGCCATATCCTGCAACCCGGTCCAACACTCCAAGACCAAGCACATAGCTGTCCGATTCCATTTCATAAAGGAGCATGTGGAAAAAGGAACGATCAAACTGTATTTTGTCAAGACGGACTACCAACTAGCCGACATATTCACCAAAGCTCTTTCTCAAGACAGATTTGAATTCTTGGTTCGTCGACTTGGTATGCATAGTTTCACTCCTGGTGAACTTGAACGTCTTGCACATTCGCAGTAACCTTGTATATATCTATCAGAAAATCAAAATACAAAAATATAAAACCTATAAAAACAAAATAAAAAATGAGAAAACCTTTCAAAAATACCAAAAATATTCTTCTCCGACATGTCTCTTAGCATCGATAATATGGACGTGCTTAGAAATGTTGTTCAATAACGACACGGGTACGTACATAAAGTTCGAATGAGAGTTCAGATGTTTTCAAAACATGTCTTTTCTATTTTTCTTCTCATAATGGCTTATAGTCACATGTCAGACTATAACCCGGTCCTTAAATAAAGGAAAGTCTTCGACTTATCCTCAACAACGAGAAATTCATTTTTCTTGGTCATGAGCTTATATCAAAACATTCAAAGTTTTAAGCTCATGAACACAATTTTTCTCAGACTTTTGAGCATAATTTTTCAAAGTATTTCAAAACAATGTGCTCATATACTCTCCTATTCAAATAGAATCTCTTTTCGAGGGGGAGTATAATGATTTCATAAAAATTTGTTCCAATGTTTCATGACACATTATTCTCTCCATGTTTCATCACTAGTTTCACAAAAATTTCAATTTCATGCAATTTTTGAGGGGGAGAATAGTGATTAAAATGTGTTATCTTGAATAAGATCTTTGATATAAGTGCTTTCTCTTCCTAATATGTGCAAAAATCTCTCCTTTCATGATGCACATATGTAGGGGGAGCGTTTTGGTGATATAGAAAACTTTTAAGGTGTAAACATTGATTTCATCAACACCTTGACTGCATTTTCAATTGATTTTTCTGGTTACGATATCTATACCCTTCAACACAATTAATCACGACGATATTGGTGTCAAAAGGTGGTTAGGTATTCGTCCTATGATCCAACCAGAACCGGAGGGATCTTCCCAGGGACAATCCATTAGAACTTAGAAGTCCTTAGGAAAGATGGAGTAGTTGAGTGTACGGGAATAATCCGACTAATGACTTAAGCTAGCACTGGAACAATCACAACACGGTGCTAGTTATGACATCTTGGTAAGCATTGAAGGGGTTGAAGTATGAAAAAGAAATGTAAGGATAAAGGGTGTAAAGAAAGAAGCCCTCTATACAACTTAGGCAGAAACCGGGTCAATACATCTACTATCAGAATCACGTTGATGATTTCTGGTATTGAAGACAAAGCATCATGGACCCAGTGATGCAATGCACAACCCTTCCCAGCCTACTCAAGCTTCTCTCAAAAGAAGTTTGTTTTATTGTCACGGAGTTTAACTCATTTCTATCGACTTTCTCACTCCGAGATAGTAGATATTGAATAGGTGGCAGTCTGCTCCAGCCTTCGATTACCAAATAAACGTGCACTTATAGAGTTTAGAGCCAACGAGATTCATCAAAATCTCATTAGGACACTTATTCCATATATCAGTTGTTGTTCATCATTAGAACACAAGCGATGATTTACAGAGTCCTACGCTCTATCCTTGTGGTATTGCTAGAACATTCAGAGTGATACTCTTTAGTATTCACAGTGATGAATGGAAATCCTTCCAGTGTTAACATCAAATAGCACTGCGGTAGGTCATATGTAAGATTCACTTAAATTAAACATATGTTAACTGGAAAGCAACAGTGGTTTGATTCTTAATTGATTCAAACTCGTTCCAGGTCTCGACGCAATATCTTTATGATATTGCCAGAACATTCAGAGTAATACTTTTCAGTATTTACAGTGACGAATGGAAATCCTTCTAGTGTCATCATCAAACAGCACTGTGGTAGGTAACTTGTGCAATTCTATATGAATCAAACTTGTGTCAACTAGAAAGCAACGATGGTTTGATTATTAATTGATTCAAACTTGTTCCAGGAAATTGAATTGACGACTTAATCAGCAGAATGGAACTGCATGATTCACTCCTTACTATGAATTATCTTTCGATATATTCAAGTATTGAGAACGGCTACCGCAGCCGGAAACCCTGTCAAGGAAGTTCTTTGAACTTACCTAATCACAGGTACATTATTCTTACTATATAACGAGAAACCGGAGGAATGCAAATGGTGGCGTCGTAATTCAAGATCACATGCTCATTTAAATGAAGAAAGCTCAAGAACATCTTAAGACAAAGACTTCCGCTACTCTGATGATCAAGGGAGATTGTTAACAAGCTTTCATGTCAATTCAAAACATGAGTATGTGGGTAAAGACACAAGAACACAAGCTGGAAAAGTTACAATATCAAGTCAAGGCAAAGATCAAAGAACCAAGATCACAAGTCATGAAAGGAACTATGAAAGAACTCTCAAGACAACGAGCTTCAAAGTCTGCAACACCAACGAAGTGAAGTCACATATTACATGACCACCCCTTAGGGGGAGATTGTTAGCCGTATTTAAAGTGATGGTCATATAATATACCGTTGCGAAGCTCGTGAAAAAAATACTATTCAACGGTGTCGAGAGTTCTTAGTTATTAATGTTTATGTAACGGGAATTAGTCCCGAACACACAAATGAGGAAGGCCTCCTAAACACTTACTACTTAGTATACAAGGCCTCCTAAGCCTCATTTGTGTGTGTGTTTTACATTTCATTTGTTTTGTAGAGAGAGAAACGTATGTGTTTCTCTCACTAGGAATTCACAACTTTGTTTTCTCTTTTCCTTCATCTAATCTAATCTTTCTTTTTTGGTTTAATCTCATCTACATTTCTATATCATATATAGTCGTGTGATTCATTCCAACAATATCAACCTTAAAAGGAGTGTATAAAGCGTTGGGGATGACTTGTATAAGAAACGGTCCTAAATGGCTAAAAAAAAGAGCTTATGTGTGATGTGAAAAAAAAATGTGAAAAAAGAATGAAAAAAAAATGTGAAAGAAAAAAAGAAGAAGAAAGGAAGCAGAAGTATATAAGCTAAAGTATGATGGCTTATGATGTGCTCTTATGGTATAAAAACTCTAATGTTATAAAACGTGTACGATATTTTCACCTCTTGTCTTAGATTAATGTTTATATTGATTATAGGTGTGCATTAGGTACGTTGGACACATGGTTAATTATATGAAACATAAAGTAAATGGAATCAATGGGAATGATTATGCTAAGTGTTTAAGAAGGAAAAAAATATTGGTAATCATTTTGGATTATTTGTCATGTAGGATGGTTATTAGTGTATTAGGTTGAATGTGATCTTTTTGATGAAATTTCAATAGTATGATTAAAAATTATGAAATTAACATGCTTGTATATTTTTATTTTATTTTTACTTGGGACAAGTAAAAGGTTTAGTGCGAGGGGACCAGATTGGTGCATTTTGCATACACCTAATAGCATGTTAATTTAGCTTAGTTATACATTTATTTGTTGTTATATATGTACTTTTAGTGTGTTTTGTGATTATGTAGGTTACAAGCGAAATGGAATAAAATGGCCGCTTAATTAAATTTTTGGAGAAAATATACGGTGAGCGCCGATAAATGAAGAAAAAATATTGAAGAAAAAGACTTGAGCGCGTCGTAATATTTTTAATAGTCTTTTATTTGTTCGGGCTCCGTTTAAGGCGATTCGAAAAGCTACGAAATGAGAAAAATGATATTTACACGGTCATGAGAATAAAGACACTAAAATCCTTCGGCATGCGCTAGTTTCGTGACTTTTGGCAATTGAGGTGCTAAATAAATAATGAGGGAATATTTTCTTTTTTTATATAAGATATAGATGGGCCCATTAAATACTAAAATTGGGAGATAATAGAAAAAAATCTCGATGTTGGTCCTATTTTTATGGAACCATCAACTATATATTCTCATATAGGACGATTCATTGAAGGGGGATTGGGGGGCCACTTTTAAGAAAAAAATACGACAGGGACTTTGAGAATCATCAATCGGTGGGTGAAATAAAGGCTACAATTCATTCTTTGATGAAGAAAAAAAAACGTTGCTAGTTCACATCAAGAATAAGTTGATTAGTTTTTTGAGGTTGAGATATTTCCACATTGGCAATATAAAAAAAAGAAAAAAGATGATAGTTGATACGAAGTGGCTCGAGTGCACCGCGATTTCCGGCTAATTTTATTGTAATTCCTTCCGGTAACTTTATTTATGGTTTGATCATTACTTTTGGATTATCATATATTCATTACATTGATTTATGATTTATTTATAAATTATTTTTATCTATTTAATATTATGTTTTATTATTTGTGTGAGACAATTTATTGTTAGTTAACGATTCATACTTATTTTATTTAGTAAAAAAAAGATGGTCGTATAATCAACATAAGTTGTACCTAAATAAATTGTTAAAACATAATTATTGGTTGGATTAATATAAGATTTATTATTGCGAGTCGTTGATAAACATAATAAATGCCGACATTAATTCATTCATATTAAGTCGAAATAATCTTTGTAAACAAACTAAAAAGTTTAGATAACCCATAAGTGTGACCAACCATAAATATTAGGAGCTAGAAGGGATTACATTTTTCTTTTAATTGTTTACATCTTTATTATGTTTTTCTAGTTTTATTATTAGTTTAATAATTATTTTAATTTTTAATCCGCATTTTTATTATCAAAAGTATTTCAGTTGTTAGATTCCAAAACCAAAACCTTTATTGATCAGTGATCATCCCAAAACTTAAACTAAAACCACATATTTCTCGTGGATCGATACCGCTTACCCTATCTATTATAAGGTAATTAGGTTATTTTTGACCGGCACTTCGACGTCGATCATGAATCTTATATGGATAAGGACCACCAGGAGGATCATCTAGATTCTAAGAGCCAAAACCAAAGCAGGAGTAACGAAAAAGGAGACGACGTTTGTTTTTTTGTTCGTGAAGATAGATGAATGAAGGGTTTATTGGAAAAAAATAAAATATATGTCCGATGATTTTATTATTAGATGTCCGATTTAAAAAAATATAGTTTCTTTAAAAAAATATATAGTTTCTAAAATAAGTTTAATATAATGTATAGCCAATGAGATAATGCCACATAAGATATGAGGTGGCGTCATCTTATTATCCTATGTCAAACTTATCCCTATATATATATATATATATATATATATATATATATATATATATATATATATATATATATATATATATATATATATATATATATATATATATATATATATATATATATATATATATATATATATATATATATATATATATATATATATATATATATATATATATATATATATATATATATATATATATATATATATATATATATATATATATATATATATATATATATATATATATATATATATATATATATATATATATATATATATATATATATATATATATATATATATATATATATATATATATATATATATGTATATATATATATATATATATATATATATATATATATATATATACTAGTGGTGAAACCCGTCCGATGGACGGGTATGACTTCTTATTGTCGTTTTACTTTTTTTGTTTGGTAAATATTTGTTATAATGTTTGATTGACAAGTATGATTGTTACTTGTTTTTATTTATTTTTATTTGGTAATATTTTTTCAGTTTTGTTTTTAGTTTAGTTCTTTTAAGGCATTATGAGTCGTGATGGCTTGTATTTGTTGTTTATGTTTTTTTATGAAATTAATGGTCTTTAAGTTTTATGTGTGTGTAAATGTTTGCTTGTATCTTTTAAGCATAACGTTTAGTTATTTATGATTTATTTAGTATAACTGTTTTCTAATGCAAAGTTGTTCTGACGGGGTGACGACCTTCTGAGTATATTAGAAGAATAAATTAAGTAATGATTAATGAATTACGAACATCGTAAACTTTGAGTTTTTAGGGACACTTGATCTTAGACTCTACCCTTTATAACCAATGTGTCATTTTGTTCCTGCCCCATCTCGTTTTTGGTTATACCACAAATTTAATTTTTATTATATGACTTGTTTTTTTATTTCCCTAATTACATTTGTAACGTAGAGTGATCTTGCTTAATGTTTTAGCTTGGGAATAAAATAATGGTTTATGACTATCCCAACGTTAGCACATGTATAAAAAATATTATTCTCTCCGTTCTATAATAATAATAGTCTATCGACAAAAAACACACAGTTTAATAAAAACATCATTTTTTCAGGTTTTCCTCTCTAACTTTTTACATAATGATAATTTTACCCTTAACCAATTAATTTAAAACTTCTTTATTATTTGTAATAATACATTCAAGTGATGGTAATATTGTAAACTTAATATATATTTCTTATTTATTTTTGGAATGGACAATTAATATGGGACGTCCAAAAATAGTAACATGGACTGTTAATAAGGGACGGAAGGAGTAGTATATGTTTTATCATTCGCTTATCGAGTAGTTTCTTTAACTACATACAACTCTTTGTTGCTTCAGTGTTTACAAATTTATCACGTAACATAGTATAAAGGAATAGCCTATATTATAGACTCAAATCGTTCATAACACAATATATTCTTGATATTAAAATCAAACGAATTCACATAATCTATTCTAAGCCATATTTTCCCACTCTAAGCAAGTAATCATGCGTGATTGCCACCATGCTATTGCATGTTTTATGTTCACATTCACCCTTCTTATCTAGGGCTGAGTATGGTAGACCCAAAATCGATCCGGGTCAGAAAACCGGACCGGACCGACATGAACCAGGCCAAACAATTTCGGTCTGGTCCTTGGTCTGCGATTTTGGACCAATTCGGTTTTACCAAAATATCATCAATTATGCCTAATAGGACCCGATCGAACCGAAAACCAACCCGGACCGGACCAACCCGGACCGAACCATTTGGGTCCGGTCTCGGTCCAGGGTTCGGACCATTTCGGTCCTCGGTTCGGTCCATTCTTGGCCCATTGGGATTATGACTATTATTGCCCATTGGGATTTGGGAACCAAATACATTTTTGAACGAAGTTCTTTAATGAGATTTAAAGCTTGTAGGCTTGGTTCAGTTATGGTTGTTTGTCATGGTTTGATGTGTGTCTCATTGTATTTAGTTTGTTTCCAAACACCAAGTGGCGCGCCTATTTGTAACTTATGCAGATAAGATAAGTGCCAGAGTAAGTTCTTAAGGACCCTTGTGCAATTAATACGTAAGGTTAAAGAACCATGTTTTCTGGTTGGCTCTAAGTTTCAATCAGCGAATCTATTCGAATTATATCGATTAACCGATGATTCAAAAAAGAGATTCCAAGTGGTGCGACACTAAATATACTGAAATTCGAATCACGTCATATGAAAATAAGAGAAGAACATCATTATTTTCTTTTTGGTTTGAATATTCAGTTGCAAACTACGAACCAAACAAAATGAACATCGATGGCGTATCGACACATCAAAGATTGACTGCTGGATACACGTGTTTACCTAAATCACTTTAACCGCCAAATCATACACAAATTTTGATTTTTTGGATTCTAACAACCTAACGACCTATATGTCTTAGGTAAATCACTTGCACACATCTTTAATAGCAATATTCCTCAATCCATTAGCTTAATTATGAACAAAACAAAAGAACACTAACAAACACGAACTTATGAAATTACCTTTGTCTAAAAGTACCGAGCTCAACCCAATCACCCCGATCAAAAATACTACTACCTGATTAGATATCTTTAGACTCATTTCATGTGGCTTTAAAGCTAATAACTTAATCCATTTGACCGATAAGATATTACACATTATGTTCCTTTTAGTGAAGTTGTGTCTACCATAGTGTGCTTGAGACTGACCTGCTCCAAGGGTGTGTATCTCCATCCTTTCAACATCCACCTTTATCATTGATGTCAACAGATCGATATTGATATGAGCACAAATTTATCTTTAAGCACAACATTAAGCTTGTAAGCACGACATTTACCACCCATGATGCCATCTCTCTGCAGATGCTTAACGTACCTCACTGTTCTGATGGTTTATGACTACTGGGTCACCTACAAAGTCTCACAGGGTACATCTGAAGCATCACATTTGACATCTACTGTTAATGAACCAGGGCATACCTACATAAGAAGATTATGAAATGAATCAATCAAGTCTACTGGCAAAGACACAACAAATTAAGATAATATTTACCTACTCACAGTGCAAAAATATGAGACAACATTTTATGAAAAAAGGCATGAAGTAATGCATTAGGATACTACGGCGATTAATTTGGGTCATGAGTTCATGACAAAGGGTTCAAGTAAAAGAGTGGAAAAAAAGTCATTCAGGAACAATAATGTACATAACAATTTGCGGGTGAAAAGCTCTACTATAGTACTCCGTATTTAATTTTATGACCATTACGAACAACAAAATGGGTTGAGATTCATGGGGGTCAGCCGAAAGTGTTCCAAAAATTACGTTAAAAACCCGATCTTATGGCAAACACTCGTTGATTCACAAAAAACTTATTGCGTCAAACACCTTCAAATGCAATTGTGTCTGGAGCAACATCATCATAATTTAAGCTTGGCTGAGTAAATTTGAATTCACAAACACCCATACGTTTTTCACGTTTCTCATCAAACACATAATACGAAAATATGATATACTCATTAGCTGCACCATAGCTTCGGTCAATTTCCACAGGGCAGCTTGTGACTGACTCACAAACACCCATATGTTTTTCAGGTTCAGACAATGTGGGAACAATATTAAACAGCCGTCATGGCTGCAGCCGCAACCCAACTGCGGTTTCCCTACCAAGACACGAGTTTTCACCAAACACTGCTCCTAAGAAACACAAATGCAGAAAATTATCATCATCGCCATGTTTTTTTACTTTAAAGTGCCTAAAATTAGACACACATGGTTTATGCAAATGATCCCATGGTTTATGCAAATGATCTCATACTTGCCCAGATCCACCCGAGCACGTGCCAAACAGACCGATTTTCAAACTCGGCCTTTTTTCCAATTATGTTATGAGGAACAGACATGTAAAAAGGAAAAAAAAGAGGATATATTATACCTAGCTATTCTATGATTTATAATACTCAGTGCCATCAATATGCTTACAAAAACAATTCAACTGCCATAGTAGTATAAAATATAAACGTAGACCGCATATAATTCCATCTTAGTGAAATGAGAATAGGCATTACCTAAAGCAAAAATTAAGGAAGGGGTTCACAAGCTGTTGGTAGTGTTTCTTGTTTCTCCCCTTCTTAGTTTGGCAATTATTCAATTTTCTGGAAGATGCTATGCATATTAGTTTCTTTTACGCCTAAAAATGTATTGGAGCACCAATTCTCATAGCCTCAAATAAGGAGATAAGGAACACCATTACCCACTTTCTTTCCATTGAACTAAATCTTTATACTATGTTGCATCCTGCTTCAACATATCAAAAGCACCAGCCCTACATGTATCCGCACACACCAGGTTTAAAGCCCTTATTTTTGTGGTAATATGCATACTTTGTAAACGTAGTAGTTTCACTGGACCCTGAATTATTTACATTTAGCGCTAACACATGTCATCCAGAATCAGAACACATTAAACTTCACACCAAAATAGACACATCTTTGACACTAAGTTCCTATCCTTTTTTCGCTCTACTTGATGCATCCATAATACTGATAATAGTCTAATCCGTCTGCCACTTCATTTTGATTTACATTTTTATCCTTCGTTTTGATTTAGAATTGTAAACTTCACCGCTTACTTTATTAAACGATATCACTTTTCTTGTCCTCTAAACTACACCCAATAAAGGATATTACATCAACTAACGTAATTGCATTTCGTTAAAATTAAAGATATTAATTTATTAAAGATATTATGAAATACAACATTAGAATAAAATCTAAAAAGAGTATTAATACTCATGACTGGTACTGGACAGAGTCTGGTGACGATGGAGATACAACTGGTGAAACTGTTGAGCAATGGGGCCAGGGAATGGTTGCTTACATGATATTATTTCAACCTCACTTACTATCGCATCCTATACTCGTTTCCTGAGTGAATCTACAACATGTTCATCATCTTGTGCTTGTTTCACTAATTCACTTTATCAGCTATACTATCTTCAAGAAGATAAGAACTAATAAGAGGATTTGGATAAGGTTATAGAATCCTACTTTCTAGCTAAATATCTATCATTTCTTTGGACCAGAGAGAGTACAAACCAAGCTTGTGGATGTCAAATATCCAATACTAACATGTATTGTAGATAGTCTCTAAAATAGGCGACATGTGTGTAAAAATCTGAGTCATCATCCCCAAAACTAAACTATAACTGATCAGACGTCATATGTCATCCTAACTAACAAACATGCCAGGTGTTTATTTACCTATCTACACCATCCACGAATTTAATAGTATCTTAGTATACATACTCGCACATGGTTTGCCTTACGTAGCGTTTTCGATACGTAAATGGTGGTACAGTTTGCATATGACATAAAACACACAAATAAAATACCTTGTAGACCCACAAACATTACAATAGATGGGTTGCTATTCTTGGGTGTGAACGAAGGCTTCTCGAGATCCAACATCTTACAAACCTCACCAAGATAGCCTAAAATAAATGAATACATTTCATGTATAAATCGTTATATATAATAAAGGACCTAGTTCATATTGTTAGAAAAACAACAAACGGGTAAGAATAGAGAAACCTAAAAGCATTCCTTGTACAATATAGACAAACATGGAGATACCTGATTTGTGTTACCCTTCTGGCCCTGCATAGCCATTTTCGTAATCTTCATCAGCTCCATGAACTTTCCCTTTGTTGGATTTTTCAGATTGATTCAGAGCCTGCACTTGAAGTTTTTGGACTATTAATTGTAACCCTTCTCGCAACCATCTCTCTTTCGTTTTCAGCATTTGGACACAAGATCCTCAATTATCTGTCATCGACATAAGTTAACAAAAGCAACCAAAAGTAGATTAAATCATTAAACCATAAGCATACCTTTGTCAGATTTGACTTTTTAGCATCCTCTGCAATGTTCATCAGCAAAATTTTATAGCTACTTATTTCTTGAGTCTTCTCAATAACGGATTCTAACTTCCGCCTGCAATGAAAATGATCCATTCGCTATGCAGGCTGGAAAGAAAAATCTTTGCGGTTTTGAAGGTGTGCGTTACAAAACTTTACTATTTTTAAACTTAACTAATAACTGTTTCTCGTCGAAATTATTTGAGTCCGGGTCGCGCAAAGGCGATTTAGATCTCGATAATCCAGGCCTTAGTTCAGCAACCATTTTCTTGGCCTTATCTCTGTCCGTACCTTTGAACGCCTAACAACGACGACGACGTCTGATCCAATGCTTCTACACAAAAGAACATTAAATATATAAACTACAAATCTCCTAAAAAACATTCCAAGATATTGCATACGAATCAGATTGTTGGTAAAATAAACGGAAAGTATTTCCAGAAATTAAATTTTTCTCACCCGGTAGAAGATCAAATATCGTTTGCAAAGCCCCTGATCTCGTGATCTTGTGATGGATAGTATTTTGGAATATACCAAATCTAAATATATTGAAACTGGTTTAAGCTCATAAGATAATACATACTACATAATTTGTTAACAATGGATCGTAGTTTAAGCCCAGACCGTAAGCCCATGACATGAAAGGGCCCAAGTGATGACGTGGATATGATGTGGCATACCCCTCCTCTTATATATAATGTAAAGATATATATATATATATATATATATATATATATATATATATATATATATATATATATATATATATATATATATATATATATATATATATATATATATATATATATATATATATATATATATATATATATATATATATATATCTATAATATATATATAGGGCTAAGTTTGACATAGGATAATAAGAATGCGCCATGTCATATCCTACGTGGCATTATCTTATTGGCTATAATATATCCTAAAATATATCCTAATATATCGGTATATTTTTACCAACAATAATAATCCTAATATCTTCATAGACGAAAGCACACAGACTCAAAAAAATAAAACCCTAAATCACAATCATTATCATGATCTTAGGTATTTATTCACATGTTATTCCATCATAATCAGAAAAGTGATATATGCTTAATGAGATCTGTTCGACTGCATGCGATCCCTATACAGTTAGTTTAATATCTTTTTTGTTTTGTTATAAAGGTATATGTTCTTTTTCTCAAAACCCTAATTTTTTTATTTTGTGCATCTAAACCAATGAAGTGGCTAACTTCGTTTGCTACTGATATTGCGTTTGATGCAACTTGCTACTAATGTGGCATGCTGCTATTGCGCCTCTGCTGATGTGTTGCTGCTAAAGTGGCTTTAGCATCCATACATCATATAATTAGGATGTATTGGATGTAAACGAGGTAAAAACATATTGTTATAGTTTTCTTAGTTAATTGAAACCATTAATATATCCTTTCATGCTATTTCACTTCCGTAGATTCTACTTTAACACATTGGTATGAACTATGAAGTCAAATACGTCGTCTTTACCCGATTTTCATTAGGTCGTATAGATGTATACAAATTTGTCGAGGTGGTTAACAATACAGTTTTAATAGAAGCTATTCGTCCCATTTAAAATTACGAAAATCAAGTTTGCTATTTCGTTGCCTTGGTTCTGAAAATCCGTTTACCTGTTAAGGAAGGTGGTTGCCAAAAACAATGATGATCTTCGTGTATGGAAATCATTAGTATAGCCTGATAATGAGTGACTTAGCGTGATATATGCTATTTGATTGCCTTTCTCTATAATCGTATTTTTGTACTGTCGAATATTGATTCAAAATTTTGGAACCTTCTCACTGATCCAGAATCATAAGTACAGGTGATACAAAACAATCCATGTAATTTATTGGTTATGTGCAATGGCGCTTTTTCAAGCATTATTTTATATGGTCGACTGTATTCAATCAGGATCCTACATGTGTTTATAGACATGTTTCTTGAAGGTTGCGTAAGGAGAGTCTTACTTCATGCATTTTGGGCTGCCCAGAATTATGTCTACAACCATGCCAGGTTTGGATTCACTTTATCCAATATTAATTTACAACCTTTAATTTTATATTAGGTATAGTTTTGTAGGGCCTGAGTTTTATGCTACGCTGGTCGAAGAAAAAGTTACAAAAAGGGATTTTATTAGTTGTTTTTTGTGCTGGATTTGCAGATGCCTACATCAGAACAAAGTTAGTTAGAGGATATTAGCATTGTCGGGGTAGTGGTCTGATGTTTCTTTTAAATTTTATGATAGTAAGTATTTAGTTAATGAATTTGGTTAGTAAAATATATGAGATAAGACTGTGTTGTATATAAAACATCAAGTATCAAGCGTTTGGCTTAAAATGAATTATAGGACCACTTTTAGGGGAAAGTAAACCAGTTGTTGGATCAGTAAGTTTAAGTATAGCATTATATCTAGGGGTGTTTGTTTCAGCTTATTTCTTATTTGGTTTTGGACTTTTGTTTTATAAGCTCACTTTTGGTGGTTTATTTTAGAACTTTTCGGCTTAAATAAGTTCATTACGATATAATAAACTTATATAAGCCGAAAAGTTTCAGAATAAGCTGCAAAAAGTGAGCTTATGAAACATTATAGAAAAACCTTATATAAGCCAAAAAGTTCAAGAATAAGCCCGAACAGGTGGTTATATAAGCCGCGTTCGTGTGTGTTCTGATCTCTGATCATAGTTTCAGAGAAACAAGTAGGCCATTTAAAGCAGACACATTGGTTTCATTGTCAAAGTGGGCTGGACGAGCAGTGTAATAGGTCAAAACAGGTAATATTTCGTATAGGTCAGTTTGGGTCAGGCTGGTTGGTCCGAAACACTTTTAGGTAAAGTTACAGCTAATTTACTTATGATTATAAAGGGAACAGCCTATTAGGTTCAGTATTGGGCACAACGGTTTGCTTCCCTTTAGGGGGGTTATCTGAATGTTTTAGTTTATATGGCATGCCTTATATTTTGGGCTCTTTGATAGGGTTTTATCAATCAGATTTACACGACAATGTTTTTGTTGCTACTTGTGATTTACATGGATTTCATTTTTCAAGAAGGTTACTCATCTCCTACCCTGTCTACGATCCTGGAAGGACTAAATCTGTCACTAGCAGAGGTTAGTTTGAGCATCACTTTATCCAAATTGTATCTGCTGAACTCATTATCCATTAGTATGATTCAAATCAAAGACATTTTGAGGAGGTAAAATAAAACATTCAGATAACTCCCCTAAAGGGAAGCAAAGCTTTGCTAATTCTCACCTATTTCGTTTTCATATAGATTGCATAGGTGATCAAAAAAGTGATTCGTCTAATATGGTTGGTGCAATAACACTACGAATCGATCGTGCCCATCAAGTAGCAGTATAGTTTCTAGCAGACGAAAAAAAGGTTTGGGCTTAAAATCTGAAACCACACCTAATTTTATTTTGCTACCGGTTGAAATTTATTTCAAAGAGGTAGGGGTTGGCGAGACGATGGCTCTTGATGAGGAGAGGCGAATGCGTATGGCTCTTGATGTGGTAAAAATCTCAAATAGTTTCACTTATATATTCATGATTTTACCGTATATAAATATATGATATGATATGATTCAGGCCAAAGGAATGACCTATCTGCACACTAGCAAGCCAGTTATTCTACATCGGGATTTGAAGACTCCAAATCTTCTTGTCGATAAAAATTAGGTTGTTAAGGTTTATATTCTTCTGTTTTATTAGAGAAAAGCTTAGTTCTTTGGAAATTGACTAATTACTATCCTTAATGTAATGCAGGTGTGTGATTTTGGAATGCCTGCAGCCTCAGCCAACCGTCTTACATAGAGTATTCAACGAATACTGCCATGTCCTTTCAGATTGCAATTAATAGTCACAATGTGAGAAGATGCCTTTTAAATAAAGATACAAAGAATCAGCCTTCGTTAATATTGAAGGTAAGCATTGTTGTTACAGCTTAAGTACTAAAATCTTGATATAACCTCCAAATAAATATTTTGTTGTTGTTTCAGTCTTTATAAATGTTCTATGAATGCAGGTGTTACCCAACTCTTAGATGGAAACAGCAGTTGCAAGTGAATGCGCATGTGGGCGGCCGAGATAAGGATCCTTGGAAGAAAGTGAGAATGTGGTTGGGGACATTCGGTACGGCTGAACAAGCTGCTCGAGCTTATGATAAAGCCGCCATTCATTTTCATGAGCGAAAACTAATTTTCCCGAGAGTGATTGCCGATAGCAGATGGCTCCATAAATGAAAAGTAAGGGGCCCAATGGCTGGACCACATCCTTGCGCCTTCTCTCTTTGGAACTGCTACATCACAATTGTCTCACTTTCTTGCTTTTTTACATCCTAATATACACTCATTATATATCTATAACATATTAATATAAACACAACTACATTAGAAATTGATGATTACAAATTTATGAGAGGTAAATACATTGTGGTTCATTTTAAACTATGTGCCATCTAACTGTATATTTTGTTTTTAGAATCTTTTGAACCTTATTTCATCGTGATTTTTCCACGGATTGTGTCAATGAGGTATGATGCGAGACCAACACCATTGTTCCACTATACCTTGGAGGTTGGCTTACAGAGTGCGGCTTACTGAAGCCTACAATCTTGACCATGGAGTCTCCTTTACATAAAAACCCCCTAGCTCCACCTACTGTCGGCGACGAGGAGGAACTTCCCCCATCCCTCTATTTCACACTTGTAATGCGTATTCGCTGGAGTCCGCAAGTAAGTCTTCTTCTTATAATTGTCGTTTCCATCTTAAATTTCATAACAGATACATTCATATACAAAACATTTTCATTGCCAATAAATGAAGCAAGTGATTGCGTAACCCACCCATAGCTATTTAGTTCTAGAAATAGATACATAGCAAAAAAAAAGAGATTTCACAAGTGAAAAGTATGAATCACTTGTCACTCCAAACCACAAAATAGATGCGTGAATCAGAATGCTTGGACTTGGCACAAATTCACCACATAGAAAAGATCGCTTGGTATTGATTGGTTTTCACACTTCAGGGGTAGTCTGTATGTAGGAACAATGTCTTTACTAAAAATGAGCATAACTGAAACTGAAAAGGTACACGTGTATTAATAATCTGATTTACACAGATGAAAAAATAATTTGCCCCAGCTAAAGATATATGTAGAAGTGCGTTTAAACTTATTATTACTATAACTAAAGATATATTGCTATATGTTAAGGGTGTTTGGAAGGGCATTTAAACTGATTACGACCACATTATTTAAACATATATGTGGTCCAAAACTCCAAAAATCAGATTCACAGAAACATATGTTCAGCTACTACTGTGTCATCTACTGTCTTAACATATCCATCTGAAAAGTCCTCTGATTTGTTCAGGTGTGTTTAGTTTGCTAGATTCCTAGGTGTGTTCCATAATTTATTGAGTGATGTTATTATAAAGGTGTAAGGTTAGCTCCTAATACACACTAGCTGCTGCTCTTGAGGATGGAAAATTTTGTGTTGGAGAAGATACAACACGTGTACAAACAACATTATGTGATATGCATTCACTTTCTAACCTGTTTGCTGCAAGGTTAGATTATCTATTTTTAAATTCTATGAATTCGTGTTTGGATGCTTTAGAACCTTTTTAAAGAAGGTTTTTTTGGTTTTTGGATGTTTATTCGAAAAAAGTGAAGTTTCCAGATATTATGAAGACAACATAAATGGATGTTGGTTAATAGGCCAAAGATAGATTATTTCTTGAAGCGCTATGCCATGAGTCAGGCGTTGAAGGCTGTGCAAACGGTAGTGCCAGAGAGCAGCACCACAACTCAAGTTGAAGAAACGGTGTTGGAAGTAGCTAATATTTTTATGTTGGATAACCTTGATTTTATACTTCGTGACAGATGAAGGTGGTTGATTTATGTGTGGACATCCAATGAACCGAGAATAATTAGTAGTAGCATTACTAACGGTTAATGGCATGGGACATGGTAAGAAGACGTTGTGTCACTTAGGTGTTTAAATAATAATATATGTGTTATTTTCAGGATATAGGGCTGCCTTTCTCATTTACATGCCAAAGATATGACAGCTGATGCATTTGATTTACGTAATTGACGAGTTTCCATACCTTTGGGGATCTTGTGGATTCACATAAACGGACATGTTTTTGCTTGCATTAATCGCCATTTCTAATTCAACAAATTTTTGACACCACATATGAACATGGTAAATATTTTTCATTCACAAATCTGCACACATATAAAAAGGAAAGAGATTTAACAGGTAAAAAGATTTGTGAATTTCTATGTGCAGCGAGCTATTATACAAGAGTCTGATAAGAGAAAAGGAGGAAGATATAATGGACAAGCCTGGTGATACAGGTAAAAAAAATATTGTACTTCACCCTATTTCTTTTAGTCTTGAGCAATATCATCAATTATGGCAACTTACTTCTATTATTGTACTTGATGAGCAGGCAGCTCTACGAAGGCAGTTTGTTAAACTGTGCAAGTTCATTCCTAGAAGACAAAAGAGAGCATCCAATGCAGGAAGAGAGTGTGTGTAAAGCATCGTTTATAACAGGTTGATCAATAGTAGTATAGAAATACATAGAGGTTGTTCATCATACTTGTGCGATGATCACGTACTGGTCGCCGTCCTGAAAAAGTTGGGGATCAGACACTAAAGCCCTAAACAAAGGCGATGACTTTGAGGTTATCAACTCACTTGATGCTTGGAGGACAGTGAAAAGGTCATGGATATATGCTACTATAAAAAGTTATCATTATATTCACCAAATACCAATTACATATTATCGTTATAAACAACATGGTTGGTGGCGAAGGCTTTATAAAAATCAGAAGAAGTTTGGGCTAGGGAAGGCGGGACTCCATGGCCTGAGAATGATAGTCGATATCATCCTGGGATGATAAGGAAGAGATCAAGAATATGGTACAGGAGACTGAAAAATATAAGGTGGCGGACAAAGAACACAAGAATGCATGGGGAACACCACAAACACAATCATTTGTGTGTACACAAACATTAAGTAAATGAGATCAGATTTATTGAGTAAAGCCTTTCTATGTTGTTATATGTTTTCATGCCAGGGAGAAATTCACCTGTCTCTTTACAAGTGACTATGATAATACATGAGATATCCCCTTGCTATGAGTAACACCTATAAAAGACAAATCATAACCAATCTGACACTATTACGCGAGAACGAACTTGAAAGTTTGTATCTTTATTGGCTACAAAAGTTGTGTCTAGGACTATGGGTTTTGGTGACATGTACAAGGTTATTGTTGAAATAGGTCATCGTTAAACTACAGATCATCATGGGGTTTTTTATTACATCCCAAAACATGTTGGGTATGGTTAGCCAGTACACACTTTTTTGCTTATATACTCAACGTCAATAACTAATTAGACTATACACTTGGACAACGGTTTCCTATAGACCAATATACGTCTTTGTTAAGTTGAGATTAATTTGCATGGGCTTTGCAAGTTTGTAAATTAGAATATGCATGATCTCCATTGCACTGTGTTTCTTTTTCATTCTAAACCATTAAATTAGATTATTTAAGGATGCTACTGTCCAAAAAGAACCATCATTTGCTTATTCGTAGTAATACTATAGACTTGTAGTAATACATTCACTTATGCGTAGTAATAATGCAGACTTGTAGTAATAGACTAATAGTAGTATACATAGTTAAATGATCTATTTATTCTCAGTTATACAAATCTGTAATTTCACAAGACATATATATTAAAGTTTGCCGGATCTTATTATAAAAGAACTTAGCAAGTTATATGTTACTAATTTCGTTGCTACAAAATTAAGTTTACTTAGGAGGCCTACCTATATTTGCTACTTATTTCTTAGTTGCACTATTACATGAAAATAATAAACTGGTTTATTTATACAGAGTTCGACGACGTATCTCATTACCCGATAACCCGAATCATCCGATCCGACATAATCCGACCCGAATACTACCCAAACCCAATAACCCAATTTCTTATCGGGTCGGGTTGGGGGTGAGTTTTTTAAAATCAAAACCCGACTCAGCCCAACCTGATAACACCCGACAACCCGACCCGATAACACCCCTAATTATAACTGAATGAAAAATACAAGAGCCAAAAGCAAAAGTCAAAAGAAACAAAGGAATGAAGATTATATTTTTACACAAATACGACAATTACAACTGAACGACAAATGTTGTTTCAAATCAATATTTTTGACGTGAACCCGTTCTGTGGGTGAGCAAAGAGTACACAATATAAAACGTTAAAACAAGATTTATGAACTAAATCGTTCGTTGGGTGAGACAAGACCATAGAATATCAAATGTTGGTTTGTTTTACAAAGTGTGTATTCTCACACTGACACAAGAGTCAAAAGCAAGAGAGTAAACAAATTCTCTATTTACACAAACAAGCGTATTACAACTAATCGACAAACGTTGTATAAAAAAATTATGAATCGAACCCGCCCGTTGGGCGGGTTACGCAACTAGTATATATATATATATATATATATATATATATATATATATATATATATATATATATATATATATATATATATATATATATATATATATATATATATATATATATATATATATATATATATATATATATATATATATATATATATATATATATATATATATATATATATATATATATATATATATATATATATATATATATATATATATATATATATATATATATATATATATATATATATATATATATATATATATATATATATATATATATATATATATATATATATATATATATATATATATATATATATATATATATATATATATATATATATATATATATATATATATATATATATATATATATATATATATATATATATATATATATATATATATATATATATATATATATATATATATATATATATATATATATATATATATATATATATATATATATATATATATATATATATATATATATATATATATATATATATATATATATATATATATATATATATATATATATATATATATATATATATATATATATATATATATATATATATATATATATTTATATATATACACACACACACACACACACTAGTGGCGTAACCCCCCCCCCCAACTGGCGGGTTTGTTTCATTAGTCTTTTTTAAGTGTACGTTTGTGTGTTAGTTTTGTATATTTGCAGTTGTGTTTTGTTTTTCCGTTTTTCTTTATGCTTTGGCGCCCAACGGACTTGTTTTGTTTATTTCTTAATACACATTTTTTTGTTGTGTATTAGTTGTTGTTTTTGTTTTTAAGAATACGTTTTTGTTTAGTGTTACGTTTACTAAATGATTTACGAATTAAAGGATGTTTTTTTAAGTGATCCGATTGTTCGTAATCTTTTTATTAAAATGGTAATGAATTTTTTTGAACTTATTATTGAGTTTTTTTAATTAAATATGTTATAGAGTTGCTTTATCCGATTTATTTTACGTCAAATCTATTTATAAATTGGTTCTTTTTTATTTATCCGGTTTAAAACTGATCTTTTTGAAAAGGAAGTTTGTTAATTTTTTTGTGTATTTCATAAGTTGTGTTTTTTCTTGTGACAACCCTGCTTTTGAGGTTCGTCACTTAGTTTTATTTTGTGCTAGTTACGTGTCTTTACGTGTTTATGTGCTTATTGGTGTGTATAGATTGTGGTTTGGATATCGTTTCCGGTACGGGGTACCTTGTGAGTGAAACGATGTGTGATGATTTCATGTTCATGAGTTTAGATGGTAGTGACTATGAAGTGAGATGGTGTTATTTGGTGGTTTTACGTATACGTATATGTATTATAGAAAATCGTATTTTTACGATTTACGGTTTAGCGTTTAGAGGTCTCGGATGAGGAAATTGGTCATATGGATATTTTTCGGGATGGTTTTAAGTCATTTAGGACTTAGTTATAAAGTTTATTTCAAAATTTGAGATTTTTTTTTAAAAGTGTATATTTTACGTCTTTTACGGTAAAACGCGTAAATTTGACTAGTTTTACGGTTTTGAGGTTTTGGAGGCTTTAGGAGCTGAAATAAATTAAGGAAAATTAAGGTAATATTATTAATACAAATATTAATATAAAAAGGAAAAAAACGAAATTAAATGGGTATAGGTCGGTTATGTGAAAAAAAGAAAAGAAAAGGGGAAAAAAGGGAAAAAGGGAACCGGGCTTTTGTACATGGGCCAAGGACTTGTTAAGAAAGTATATAAAGTATTTTTATTAATCAAAACACTCATAAAATCCCTGGAGATCAAGGTTTGGTCGGCATAAATGGTGGTTTTAGGGTTCTTCATTAATTTTTCTTCTTTCAAAAATTCTAAGGTAAAATCTTTAATACTCTTTTCAATTAAATTGTTTAATGTTTTCTTTAATCATCTTATGATGGATTTAGGTTAGGGTTTAATTTAATAACAGTAAATTAATGTTATAATAATGAGTTCATAATGATTAAATAAATTAGGGCTTGTAATTAGAGGGATTAGGGTTAATTAATGTGGTTGATTTTGTTAAACCCGTTTTTAAAAACTGGGCAGAATTTTGAGTCAATTGTTTTGATCATATCGGGAGTTCTAGGAACATTCAAGATGCGATCCAAGTATCCCTGAAAAGGTAATTGAAGTGACTTTCTAATGCAAGAAACTAGAACTAAATTGGAGGTCGGGAAGTGGGTCAAAAACAGGTTACAACAGTCGGAGGTCAATACAGTTTTGAAGTCAACCTGTTTTCTTTTTAAGTTTTGGGTTGTTTGGGGTACTTATGGTTGCATTGGGATCTTCTCACGAACATGAGAGATGGTTTATATATTTTAGTAAGTATCTACACTTGGGATAAGATTGTGGTTTAGGGTAAGACCCTCTAATGGTAATGAACGTTTCATACGTTTAAAATCAGTGAATTCTGGATAGGTAGCAATATATACACATATATCAGGGCCTTAACAGTAGCTTTAAGGTTAGGGCAAGTAGGAGGTTTTAGCTAACATATGTAAAAGTATGAATATTCCTTTTACAGAGATCATGGTTATGTTTAAGGGGGAGATCGACCCATAGTTATAGGTATGAAAAACGGGAGTGTTTTGGGTAAAATGTTAACGGGACGGGTTATGAAGTAAAAGGAGTTAAGGGCTTTATAGAGGGGTGTAATGAGATGCTTAGAGCATATAAATGAGGTATTTATATAGGAGGAGGCTAGATGTCCATCATAGGTTGATGAGCCGTTTTAGTGATTGGTTCATGTTTTGATTATGTGTTTTTGGTTTGTTAGCTTTTTGCTAGTGCGAGGACATTTGGAGAAGCTCAATCAGGTGAGTTTCATAGTCCCATGTTTATTATTGATTTTGACTTCCAGATGGGATGGAAGAGACACTGTGTTGAGTTATTTTCTAAATTGATGCTGTGAATGTGTTTGTGATTTGAGATGGACTTGTGTGTACATTATGTGATTAACTGCTATGTGATTCTTGATTGTGTTTTTGATTTGGATCGGGGGACACGTACCGTCTCAGTTATCGTGGTTTGACAAGGTAGTGGCCTTGTGGTTTGACAAGGTAGTGGCCTTGTGGTTTGCCAAGGTAGTGGCCTTGGGATAGGTACATAGTGTGATCATCTATGGTACCATGTTGTTTGGCAAGGTAGGAGCCTTGGATTTTGGTTTGGAATGATTGATCTTGAATGCTAGTTGTTAATACATAATTGTAGCACATTGTCCATATGTTATTGTGTTGATGGTTGTTATTCACAGCTTGTAACTGATTTAGCGTTAGAGTCTAAACCTATGACTCTCACCAACATTATGTTGACGTGTTTTAGTGTCTCTTTCAGGTGATGTTATGGTTAAGCTTGAGAACATAAGTGGCTAGGATTTGGAGAGCGTAGGATATGCATTTAGAAGGAGATACCCGTTCCTTCTTAGATTCTTTTGCTTGTTTTATAAGTGATACTGTTGGCACCTATATGTTTGATTTGTTGTGTTATTTGTTTGTCTTGGGTAAGAGGTAGGACTGTTACCTACTTACCTAGACACCTGCATTTGATGAGATATTGTCATGACTTTTGTGTCACCATTTTATGACATTTTTATTTCATATAGTTATCTCTATAGACACGCCATGTTGTGATGATATCCATAAGTCGCGCCCCATATTCCGCCATGGTGGGGTGTGACAGAATGGTATCAGAGACAATGGTTATAGAGAATTAGGTTGCCTAGTCGCGTAGCCTAGTCTATAGCTTAAGGGTCCCTGCATATAGGCGTCATAGGAGTACGTGTGCATTTTATATTAATTGATGTGTTTGGATGTTATTTATTGCGATGTTTTGACTAGTATTGATTGAACCGTAGTATGTTCATACTTAGTCACATGTTATTTTCTTTTCGGGTTTGTGACTAGTGCGGGTTGAACCATAATCGTCCATGCTAGTCACTGTTGTATTTTGCTTAAATTGTACATTATAGTACATAATTTAGTACAAGGTAGTTTCTATCTTTTATCGAGTTATTTTACATACCTGAGGTATGTTATTTTTCTTTTGATGTTTAAGTCATGTTCCCTAAGAATCGTGTGGTTGTTCGAGTTACTAGGAGTAGGTGGATAGGAAGGGTTTTAAGTTGTTTCCACTCTTACGGGCGACATGACTTATAACTGATTATGTTTTCGTTTTGGATTTAGTCTATGTTGTTTTAGCTAGACTATGGATTTCGGTATTCCAAGAGTTTTACTATGTTATTTTAATAGATGGGGTTTTGGACCTATTTGGTTATGTGGTTATGAGCTTATGTGAGTAGATGGATTTATGTGTTATATGTTGTATTGATTCTTATAAGTGTCATCATAGGAGGGAGTGCATTGGGGAAAGGGTAATTGTATAAGTATGGTGGCCAACATAGTTATACAAGTACCACAACTTCAATGGGTTCTCAAGTATGATTGCATGAAAGAGGATTAGTACATGCTTGTATATGGTAAGATGTAGATATTGGGTATACGTATAATATATGGGTTTATGTAACGGCTGCCTACGATATGGCTATTTTTATTAGTGTGATATATGTTTTGGGATTATAGTGGTGTTGTGTGATTTTGGGGTCACACGATATGGTTTGATTTTGGAGGTGGGCTTTATGCCTTGTTGTGGCACGGTGAGATGGTGATTACTCTTATGGAAAAACGAGCGTATAAAGAGATTGATTGAATTACTTGTATGATAACGAGTATGTTTTGGGAGATTTAATAGGTATATATATGCGGATGTATGTATACTACTATGTGTTAAGTTATGGTATATGGTCGTCACCAGTTATTATAACTTGAACGTACCTTGTGTTTGTTCGTGTTTTATGGTGCTGGAGTTTAATGGAGTTCCAACGACGTTTTGAGTCTTTTGAAGTGTGTCTTGTAGCGTATTCTTTGAGTTTCGTATTTCACGTGTACGTTTTAAAATGGTGTTTTTGGTTTCAAGCCTATTGAAATAACTTGGGATTTGTTTTGAGATAATGGAATCTTTTGTGTTGGGTCTTACATTTCTTTTGGTCGGTATATATTGAGAAAAAGGGGGACTTGGAAATCTATTATAGGGTTAGATAATTGGTTGTATTCGGTAAAATAAGGGTAAGGTGTTGGAGTCGTGTTTGAAACAAGGTGCAACATAAGATTTTTTTTAATCAACACTTATTTATTTCAAATTCTAAAAGACTTTCTTTAAAATAAAGCGAAGTAAAATTTCTTTCTACTTACATAGTTTATATAATTGGGTTTAACCGATTCATGTTATTTATAATTATTAATACGAGGTTAAATTGAGTTTATGAGGGTTACACATACAATTATATATTTCATTTAAAAGGATTGCATTAATCACTAAGTTTATTCTTTAATTTTAAAACAACTAGTATAAAATTGTTTTGGTCATAACTTGTTCGTTTTTAGAGCTTTTTGGATGATTCAAAAGACTAAAATAATTTACTCGGAACGTACTTTTCAAATATTCAGAATGTATAGTCATGGGAGGTCAGTATCCTGGTCGAAATTATTGTACAAGTGTCGTGTTAAAGGTTGAGTTTGAATAGTAGTTTATTTTTTATAATTTGGGATACACGGGATACCTAGATTTTGAGTTGAGTTTTGAGTTCGTCAAGAGGGTTGTTTGTAGATTGTTTGAGTCACATAGATGTGGGAGGTAATAATAAGTAAAAAAGATAAGATATAAATTCTTTTGGAAAAGTTGATCTTTTGCACGGTTTAAATAATATGTCACGGGGCGTAATACGTTTAGTTGCTATTGGGTGTTTCTTGGATTATTTTTCGTTGTGATGGGTCATTTTGAATTGATACACGTTTTGGGTTTGAGTTTTCTTTTGAGTCTCATGGTTTTTGACTTGTTTTAACTGGTGTACGTGAAATGTCGTTAGTTATCCGTTGGTTTGATTCGTTGATTGTATCTGGTGGATTCAGGATGTAGTTTTGATTTCGTATTGTTCGGGAGCGTTGAGGTAGTCATATGAAAGACTTGGTCGCGCCTACACGCTTAAGTAGGTGACCATGAGAGAACGGTCGGAATACCCTTAGTGGGGAGGAAAGAAGTTCGTAGACGAACTAGTGTGGTCATGAGGTCTCTTAGGAGTACTAAGCAGATGAATAGAGATTTGTGGGATACTAGCACAAGTAACGCGCCATAGAGAGTGTTGGAAGGGGATATAATACCTCAAAGGTATTTATGATTGTTCGTAGGGCATGTAAGTTTTCCAAAAATTTCCTGAAATTTAGTAGGTTTGCCTATTACTGTGAGGTAGAACCATAAATAGAGCAAGTAGGGGAGGTGAGAGGAGTTGTAGTTAGTGCCTTTCCAAGGCAAATCGTTGATGGAGTGATTTAAAAACAAGAGCTGTTAGAAATTGCAAGGAATGCCAGATAAAGGTTGAGTTGCCTGGTAGTAAATGTGATGTGGAAGCGGTTGAGTGGTCTGATAAGAGGAAGTATTGGCCTTATAGAATATGTGTAGATTTTCGCGAGTAGAACGAGGTAGAAATTCATTCGTATTGCCGCTGAGAGAGGATGCAATGAGGACGTAATTGAAACTGCTAAGGATGTTGTATGAACGCCTTGGGTTTACGGTTATGCATTTGGATTCACCAAAGCACTAGCGGTTTTCATGGAGTCAATGAACCGAGTGTGCATGAACGGGTATACACAAGTTGTCATCGGGAGCATCGACGACATCTTGATCTACTCAAATCTTAGAAAGAGAGTGAGGCAAATTATGAGTTGGTTTGGAGTTGTTGGGAAGTTGGAAGAATTAATGGATATGTGAAAGACCGTCATAGGTCACTTTGTAAGGAAATTGGAATTTTTAAGTAGTTTGGGATACGGACTGAAGGGAGTTGATGAACATAATTGGACATGGGTCATTGATTTAGAGGTAGTTCGGAAACTCGTTAGCGATGGCTGAGTTTTCATATAATGATAGTTATCGTACTAGAAGTCGATAAATGCCATTTGAGGCACGATATGAAAGGATAGGGTGAGTAGTCCCCATTGTGGACTAGAATTGGTAAAAGAGGCTACTAATGTGGTAATGGTGTTTGTGGACATAATGAGAGCAACAAGGGATGCTATGTAGAAAAGGAAGAAACCACTAGATTTAGTGACAAAGTTATGTAGGGAGTTTCACCCATAGTAACGGGTGGTATGATTTGGTAAAATGGAAGAGTTGATGTAGAGTTTTGTAGGTCCATTTATGATCTTTGGAAAGATCAGACCATTAGCTTATGAGCATAGAATTACCTGGGGGAAATGAGTTGTATACATGATACATTTCATGTATTGAGATTGGTAAAGGTTATTTGAGAATGCATTTTGCATGTACGGTTATTCGGAACTTGTGTTAATAAGAGTATTTGTTTTATCAAAGAGTCATCTGTGAGATTTATTGACTGTGAGGTCAAGAGTTTGGCAATGAGTTTAATTATTTTTGGTTTGTATATGTGGTATTTTGAAACTTGAACTAAGGTTCACGTGGAAATGAGGGGAGTTCGTTTAGAACAAGTATCCTCGTGTGATTTGTTGGTTGTGTGTTGATCCTAAGGAGTAAATCTCGGGATGAGATTTCTATTAGGAGGGAGTGATGTGACAACCCTGCTTTTGAGGTTCGTCACTTAGTTTTATTTTGTGCTAGTTACGTGTCTTTACGTGTTTATGTGCTTATTGGTGTGTATAGATTGTGGTTTGGATATCGTTTCCGGTACGGGGTACCTTGTGAGTGAAACGATGTGTGATGATTTCATGTTCATGAGTTTAGATGGTAGTGACTATGAAGTGAGATGGTGTTATTTGGTGGTTTTACGTATACGTATATGTATTATAGAAAATCGTATTTTTACGATTTACGGTTTAGCGTTTAGAGGTCTCGGATGAGGAAATTGGTCATATGGATATTTTTCGGGATGGTTTTAAGTCATTTAGGACTTAGTTATAAAGTTTATTTCAAAATTTGAGATTTTTTTAAAAGTGTATATTTTACGTCTTTTACGGTAAAACGCGTAAATTTGACTAGTTTTACGGTTTTGAGGTTTTGGAGGCTTTAGGAGCTGAAATAAATTAAGGAAAATTAAGGTAATATTATTAATACAAATATTAATAATAAAAAGGAAAAAAACGAAATTAAATGGGTATAGGTCGGTTATGTGAAAAAAAGAAAAGAAAAGGGGAAAAAAGGGAAAAAGGGAACCGGGCTTTTGTACATGGGCCAAGGACTTGTTAAGAAAGTATATAAAGTCTTTTTATTAATCAAAACACTAATAAAATCCCTGGAGATCAAGGTTTGGTCGGCATAAATGGTGGTTTTAGGGTTCTTCATTAATTTTTCTTCTTTCAAAAATTCTAAGGTAAAATCTTTAATACTCTTTTCAATTAAATTGTTTAATGTTTTCTTTAATCATCTTATGATGGATTTAGGTTAGGGTTTAATTTAAGAACAGTAAATTAATGTTATAATAATGAGTTCATAATGATTAAATAAATTAGGGCTTGTAATTAGAGGGATTAGGGTTAATTAATGTGGTTGATTTTGTTAAACCCGTTTTTAAAAACTGGGCAGAATTTTGAGTCAATTGTTTTGATCATATCGGGAGTTCTAGGAACATTCAAGATGCGATCCAAGTATCCCTGAAAAGGTAATTGAAGTGGCTTTCTAATTCAAGAAACTAGAACTAAATTGGAGGTCGGGAAGTGGGTCAAAAACAGGTTACAACAGTCGGAGGTCAATACAGTTTTGAAGTCAACCTGTTTTCTTTTTAAGTTTTGGGTTGTTTGGGGTACTTATGGTTGCATTAGGATCTTCTCACGGACATGAGAGATGGTTTATATATTTTAGTAAGTATCTACACTTGGGATAAGATTGTGGTTTAGGGTAAGACCCTCTAATGGTAATGAACGTTTCATACGTTTAAAATCAGTGAATTCTGGATAGGTAGCAATATATACACATATATCAGGGCCTTAACAGTAGCTTTAAGGTTAGGGCAAGTGGGAGGTTTTAGCTAACATATGTAAATTTATGAATATTCCTTTTACAGAGATCATGGTTATGTTTAAGGGGGAGATCGACCCATAGTTTAAGGTATGAAAAACGGGACTGTTTTGGGTAAAATGTTAACGGGACGGGTTATGAAGTAAAAGGAGTTAAGGGCTTTATAGAGGGGTGTAATGAGATGCTTAGAGCATATAAATGAGGTATTTATATAGGAGGAGGCTAGATGTCCATCATAGGTTGATGAGCCGTTTTAGTGATTGGTTCATGTTTTGATTATGTGTTTTTGGTTTGTTAGCTTTTTGCTAGTGCGAGGACATTTGGAGAAGCTCAATCAGGTGAGTTTCATAGTCCCATGTTTATTATTGATTTTGACTTCCAGATGGGATGGAAGAGACACTGTGTTGAGTTATTTTCTAAATTGATGCTGTGAATGTGTTTGTGATTTGAGATGGACTTGTGTGTACATTATGTGATTAACTGCTATGTAATTCTTGATTGTGTTTTTTATTTGGATCGGGGGACACGTACCGTCTCAGTTATCGTGGTTTGACAAGGTAGTGGCCTTGTGGTTTGACAAGGTAGTGGCCTTGTGGTTTGCCAAGGTAGTGGCTTTGGGATAGGTACATAGTGTGATCATCTATGGTACCATGTTGTTTGGCAAGGTAGGAGCCTTGGATTTTGGTTTGGAATGATTGATCTTGAATGCTAGTTGTTAATACATAATTGTAGCACATTGTCCATATGTTATTGTGTTGACGGTTGTTATTCACAGCTTGTAACTGATTTAGCGTTGGAGTCTAAACCTATGACTCTCACCAACATTATGTTGACGTGTTTTAGTGTCTCTTTCAGGTGATGTTATGGTTAAGCTTGAGAACATAAGTGGCTAGGATTTGGAGAGCGTAGGATATGCATTTAGAAGGAGATCCCCGTTCCTTCTTAGATTCTTTTGCTTGTTTTATAAGTGATACTGTTGGCACCTATATGTTTGATTTGTTGTGTTATTTGTTTGTCTTGGGTAAGAGGTAGGAGTGTTACCTACTTACCTAGACACCTGCATTTGATGAGATATTCTCATGACTTTTGTGTCACCATTTTATGACATTTCTTATTTCATATAGTTATCTCTATAGACACGCCATGTTGTGATGATATCCATAAGTCGCGCCCCATATTCCGCCATGGTGGGGTGTGACAGAATGGTATCAGAGACAATGGTTATAGAGAATTAGGTTGCCTAGTCGCGTAGCCTAGTCTATAGCTTAAGGGTCCCTGCATATAGGCGTCATAGGAGTACGTGTGCATTTTATATTAATTGATGTGTTTGGATGTTATTTATTGCGATGTTTTGACTAGTATTGATTGAATCGTAGTATGTTCATACTTAGTCACATGTTATTTTCTTTTCGGGTTTGTGACTAGTGCGGGTTGAACCATAATCGTCCACGCTAGTCACTGTTGTATTTTGCTTAAATTGTACATTATAGTACATAATTTAGTACAAGGTAGTTTCTATCTTTTATCGAGTTATTTTACATACCCGAGGTATGTTATTTTTCTTTTGATGTTTAAGTCATGTTCCCTAAGAATCGTGTGGTTGTTCGAGTTACTAGGAGTAGGTGGATAGGAAGGGTTTTAAGTTTTTTCCACTCTTACGGGCGACATGACTTATAACTGATTATGTTTTCGTTTTGGATTTAGTCTATGTTGTTTTAGCTAGACTATGGATTTCGGTATTCCAAGAGTTTTACTATGTTATTTTAATAGATGGGGTTTTGGACCTATTTGGTTATGTGGTTATGAGCTTATGTGAGTAGATGGATTTATGTGTTATATGTTGTATTGATTCTTATAAGTGTCATCATAGGAGGGAGTGCATTGGGGAAAGGGTAATTGTATAAGTATGGTGGCCAACATAGTTATACAAGTACCACGACTTCAATGGGTTCTCAAGTATGATTGCATGAAAGAGGATTAGTACATGCTTGTATATGGTGAGATGTAGATATTGGGTATACGTGTAATATATGGGTTTATGTAACGGCTGCCTACGATATGGCTATTTTTATTAGTGTGTTATATGTTTTGGGATTATAGTGGTGTTGTGTGATTTTGGGGTCACACGATATGGTTTGGTTTTGGAGGTGGGCTTTATGCCTTGTTGTGGCACGGTGAGATGGTGGTTACTCGTATGGAAAAACGAGCGTATAAAGCGATTGATTGAATTACTTGTATGATAACGAGTATGTTTTGGTAGATTTAATAGGTATATTTATGCGGATGTATGTATACTACTATGTGTTAAGTTATGGTATATGGTCGTTCACCAGTTATTATAACTTGAACGTACCTTGTGTTTGTTCGTGTTTTATGGTGGAGTTCCAACGACGTTTTGAGTCTTTTGAAGTGTGTCTTGTAGCGTATTCTTTGAGTTTCGTATTTCACGTGTACGTTTTAAAATGGTGTTTTTGGTTTCAAGCCTATTGAAATAACTTGGGATTTCTTTTGAGATAATGGAATCTTTTGTGTTGGGTCTTACATTTCTTTTGGTCGGTATATATTGAGAAAATGGGGGACTTGGAAATCTATTATAGGGTTAGATAATTGGTTGTATTCGGTAAAATAAGGGTAAGGTGTTGGAGTCGTGTTTGAAACAAGGTGCAACATAAGATTTTTTTTAATCAACACTTATTTATTTCAAATTCTAAAAGACTTTCTTTAAAATAAAGCGAAGTAAAATTTCTTTCTACTTACATAGTTTATATAATTGGGTTTAACCGATTCACGTCATTTATAATTATTAATACGAGGTTAAATTGAGTTTATGAAGGCTACACATACAATTATATATTTCATTTAAAAGGATTGCATTAATCACTAAGTTTATTCTTTAATTTTAAAACAACTAGTATAAAATTGTTTTGGTCATAACTTGTTCGTTTTTAGAGCTTTTTGGATGATTCAAAAGACTAAAATTATTTACTCGGAACGTACTTTTCAAATATTTAGAATGTATAGTCATGAGAGGTCAGTATCCTGGTCGAAATTATTGTACAAGTGTCGTGTTAAAGGTTGAGTTTGAATAGTAGTTTATTTTTTATAATTTGGGATGCACGGGATACCTAGATTTTGAGTTGAGTTTTGAGTTCGTCAAGAGGGTTGTTTGTAGATTGTTTGAGTCACATAGATGTGGGAGGTAATAATAAGTAAAAAAGATAAGATATAAATTCTTTTGGAAAAGTCGATCTTTTGCACGGTTTAAATAATATGTCACGGGGCGTAATACGTTTGGTTGCCATTGGGTGTTTCTTGGATTATTTTTCGTTGTGATGGGTCATTTTGAATTGATACACGTTTTGGGTTTGAGTTTTCTTTTGAGTCTCATGGTTTTTGACTTGTTTTAACTGGTGCACGTGAAATGTCGTTAGTTATCCGTTGGTTTGGTTCGTTGATTGTATCTGGTGGATTCAGGATGTAGTTTTGATTTCGTATTGTTCGGGAGCGTTGAGGTAGTCATATGAAAGACTTGGTCGCGCCTACACGCTTAAGTAGGTGACCATGAGAGAACGGTCGGAATAACCTTAGTGGGGAGGAAAGAAGTTCGTAGACGAACTAGTGTGGTCATGAGGTCTCTTAGGAGTACTAAGGAGATGAATAGAGATTTGTGGGATACTAGCACAAGTAACGCGCCATAGAGAGTGTTGGAAGGTTTTAGCTAACATATGTAAAAGTATGAATATTCCTTTTATAGAGATCATGGGTATGTTTAAGGGGGAGATCGACCCATAGTTTAAGGTATGAAAAACAGGACTGTTTTGGGTAAAATGTTAACAGGACGGGTTATGAAGTAAAAGGAGTTAAGGGCTTTATAGAGGGGTGTAATGAGATGCTTAGAGCATATAAATGAGGTATTTATATAGGAGGAGGCTAGATGTCCATCATAGGTTGATGAGCTGTTTTAGTGATTGGTTTATGTTTTGATTATGTGTTTTTGGTTTGTTAGCTTTTTGCTAGTGCGAGGACATTTGGAGAAGCTCATTCAGGTGAGTTTCATAGTCCTATGTTTATTATTGATTTTGACTTCCAGATGGGATGGAAGAGACACTGTGTTGAGTTATTTTCTAAATTGATGTTGTGAATGTGTTTGTGATTTGAGATGGACTTGTGTGTACATTATGTGATTAACTGCTATGTGATTCTTGATTGTGTTTTTTATTTGGATCGGGGGACACGTACCGTCTCAGTTATCGTGGTTTGACAAGGTAGTGGCCTTGTGGTTTGACAAGGTAGTGGCCTTGTGGTTTGACAAGGTAGTGGCCTTGTGGTTTGCCAAGGTAGTGGCCTTAGGATAGGTACATAGTGTGATCATCTATGGTACCATGTTGTTTGGCAAGGTAGGAGCCTTGGATTTTGGTTTGGAATGATTGATCTTGAATGCTAGTTGTTAATACATAATTGTAGCACATTGTCCATATGTTAGTGTGTTGATGGTTGTTATTCACAGCTGGTAACTGATTTAGCGTTGGATTCTAAACCTATGACTCTCACCAACATTATGTTGACGTGTTTTAGTGTCTCTTTCAGGTGATGTTATGGTTAAGCTTGAGAACATAAGTGGCTAGGATTTGGAGAGCGTACGTTCCTTCTTAGATTCTTTTGCTTGTTTTATAAGTGATACTGTTGGCACCTATATGTTTGATTTGTTGTGTTATTTGTTTGTCTTGGGTAAGAGGTAGGACTGTTACCTACTTACCTAGACACCTGCATTTGATGAGATATTGTCATGACTTTTGTGTCACCATTTTATGACATTTCTTATTTCATATAGTTATCTCTATAGACACGCCATGTTGTGATGATATCCATAAGTCGCGCCCCATATTCTGCCATGGTGGGGTGTGACATTTCTGTTTGTTTTTTTTTGTTCTATAATTTTGTATTGGTTAAAATGTTTTTTTTTCTAGAATATATATATTTCTTTCCACTTGAATATTGTACTTTATCTGTTTCTGTTCTTTAGCTTCTCTACTTCTCTTATCGGTTATTATTCATCTCAATCATTTGTGGTGTTCGTTTGTGTTCGATTGATCATCTATTTAATCTCTAGTATTAAGGTATTGATCATATGTTCGTCATTTTTATTGTTTGCTCGTTGTTGGTTTTATTTTCCTTGTTTTTGTGTTTAGTTATTATAGTGAAATTCAATTGTTTTGATTGTTGTTTTTTTGTGTTATTGTAATTTTTGGTTGTTGATTATTGTTTTAGTTGTTTGTTTGTATGATTCATTTGTTGCATGTTGTTTCTTGTTATTAGTCTTTTGTGATCTTTGCATGTTTCTTTATGGCCGATTTTATAAAAGGTAAGAATCGTTTAGAGTTCATGGTATGTATATATTTGCGGTTATTGGGTTTATATGTTGGTGTAACACCCCCAATTTCGTGTCATGGCAGCGGAAGGGTCATTGGGTGTTACTATTATGGTTCAATCTCAAAATCATAGAAAACGGCTCAAAACGAGTCGTTTTGATAAAACATTCATCCGTTCATTATTTAAAGGTAAAACAGTTCACACACGGTCCCAAATAGTTTCAAAGTTTACACAACATAACAAACTACAAAAGTTTCTTTGAATGGACATAGTTTAGAAAAGCGGGCCAAAACATTTAAATTAAGCAAGCTGCATGAAACCGCCTTCCTTGAGTGCCTTCTTCATGGACCTGAGATAAAACATGTTATAAAGTCAACAAAAATGCTGAGTGAATCTATAGAGTTTAAATTAAGTAAACGAACACAAGTATTCTGAATAAACCTTCCATGGTTGACAATCATGTGGATCAGACATAATCATCGTTGTTACTACATAAGTCTCACGACATTGAACGTTAACATATATTATTTCAGCCCAACACACCAAGCCAAGTGCATATATTTCTCTTATACAACTGCATCCGATGTTTCATTACTAGTGTATCACAACACCACGCGATAGCTAGTCGCGACCGGACTGGGCGTCACCCCGATAGATCTATCCATAGTATTAGCATTCATTCGATTAACAATTCATGATTCAATGGGTCGTTTAGGGCTAGAAGCAAACTTATGTAAATAACGTTCATCTAGCATACAATCGGGTCCTTTGTGTTCTATTTTAAAAACAAGCATGTTATCCCCCTTGCGGGTTTTAAAATACTTTACAAGATAGTATAAAAGAGAGGCTATAGACTCACCTTGGTACAATAGTAGTAATGCGATATCGCCGACGATAAGTGATGCCCGTTAAACACGAAGACCGTAACCTACCAAATAAGGAGCGTTCGTTAATAAATGACTCAAGTATAAATAATACTTAAATAATAAAAACTCAAATTTATAAAACCATGACAATCCCAAAAATAATAATAGTACAAGTGTACTTCTATACCCTTTTACATGTTAATTTTATTAGACTATATCTTTGATAAAAATCTGCCGCTACTTACCGAAAGTACAAGCTCATTTACCTTACTTAAATTATTCTGTTTTCGACAAAACATGGTCACAAACTTACATATAATATGAATAAGACTCAGTATAAGTTTCATTCAAAAATATTACTTCAAAGGCTTTCTGCCCGACACATCTATGAGTTACAAAAATCGGACAGATTTACGTCTTCAACTCGTAAAACCATTTTAACATATCTAAACAACTCCATTTATAAAACCGACACTCGGGTTTGAAAATAGACTCATGACCTGAGGTTTAGACTTCAACATCAGTCCTTGAACATTTTTAAAACTCATTTTATAGTCCTCGAGATTCGATCCAAATATCGACAACAATTTTCGGATTGTGCCGATACTCGTCTCCCGGTACACGAATACTAAAATTGTTGTAACTTCGCACTCGTTTGGAGTTGGAAGTCCTACTTTATATCAAATCGAAGCTAACAAAATTATCTACGACCCTATCTTATTAGTTTAACAAGATTCATTCAGTAAGTAACCCAAAAATGGCCTTTTACCTACTGGTATAAAATGGTCATCTAAAAATCATACCAAATCAACATTTTGACCCATTTTAACAAATTTTATACTTCTAATATTACCATAATATCATCCCATAACACATGTGTCCAAATCCTAACACCCTTGCATGATCAATATAATAAAATCAAGTATAAAAATTTATACATGCAACAACACCCCACTCAATTATAATAATAATAACAACATTTTTAACCATAAAAATAGATTAAACAACATGTTCTTCACCAAAAATTTGAAAGAAAAATGAAGTGTATGCATGTTGGAAAATCTTATACCAATATGAAGCTCTTGAAAGTTCTAGGTTGGGTCTTTGATTAGATTTGGAAGAATCAAAGTAGAAATTTAAAAAGTTTGATGGATTGTGGGATGGGGGTGGACGGCTAAGAGAAAGAAAAGAGAGAGATCTTGTGATTTTTTTGTAAAAATGATTTTTAATAATAAATTAGATAGTGGAAAAATTATTTATAGTCCAAGGCTAGGGTATATTTTGTCATTTAGGCATAGTTTTGGGCCAGATAGTAATTAAATAAGTTAAAGGGTAGAAAATGACTATTAGTCAAAATTAAAAATATTTACGGGACTCGGGTTTCGTAAAAATACTTTTCAAAAGTTAAAACGCTTCATAAATATAATAATAAATCTTCGACACGACTTAAAATGTAATTAAATCGAAAACGTCGAAAATATAAAATATTGAGACAATCGATAATAAAACCTAAATTTTTGGGCATCTGTCGGTATCGCGATTACTAGTAGTTCTCGTCATTCATTAAAACGTAAAACACGAGAAATAAAGATTAAATAAAATAAAAATCATTTTTACGATAAATTGAGAAATAATATCGACACCTAACGTATTCCTTGCCGGTTTTCATCTAATCGACATTCTACGCTATCTTCAAGTCATAACCTTCTCGGTTAGCTGATAATTTAAAATTCTCATTAAATTAAACACGTGATACGTAATAGTCGAGATTAAAATAACGACCTGAAATTGACGGATTGTCACATTATCCCCACCAAATTAGGATCTTTGCCCTCGAAGATCAACTTGCGTTCTTGTCCGATCGCTTGTTGAAATCAAAGAGATGAGGGTAATTCTTCCACTTTAGGTCTTCTCGTTCCTAAGTATACTCCGGTCCTCTCCGAGAGTTCCATCGAACTTTAACGATAGTGATTCGGCTTTGTTTCAGTTGCTTGACCTCGCGATCCATGATCTCGATTGGTTCTTCAATTAAGTGTAACTTTTCGTCAACCTTAACTTCGTCCCATGGTATAACGAGTTCTTCATCAGATACATACTTCTTTAGATTCGACACATGAAAAGTGTTATGAATCCCATACAGTTCTTGTGGTAGTTCAAGTTGGTATGCCACGGGTCCTACTCTAGATCTAATCGTGAATGGTCCGATATAACGAGGACTTAACTTCCCACGTTTTCCAAATCGTACAACACCTTTCCATGGTGATACCTTTAGCATAACCTTATCTCCCACACTAAACTCTAATGGTTTTCTTCTCACATCCGCATAACTCTTCTGTCGGCTTCATGTAGATAACAACCTATTCTTGATATGCACAATCATATCCGTCGTATCTCTAATCATCTCTGGTCCAGTGAGTTGAGCATCACCAACTTCACTCCAGCTCACGGGCGATCTACATTTTCTCCCATAAAGTGCTTCAAAAGGTGCAGCTTTAATACTCGCGTGATAACTGTTATTGTACGAGAATTCGGCCAAAGGTAAGTGCTTATCCCAGCTACTTCCAAAGTCTATCACACAAGCACGCAACATATCCTCTAATGTTTGAATAGTTCTTTCGCTTTGCCCATCAGTTTGCGGGTGATAGGCTGTGCTCATATCCAAATTGGTTCCTAAAGATTTCTGAAGTGATCTCCAAAATCTAGAAGCAAAACGACTATCTCTATCAGAAATGATTGAAATAGGAACACCATGCTTACACACGATCTCCTTCATATAAAGGTCGGCGAGTTTCTCCAAACCGAACCTCTCGTTGAGTGGAATAAAATGAGCGGATTTAGTTAAACGGTCGACAATAACCCAGATTACATCGAACCCAGAAGGTGTCCTTGGGAGTTTTGTGATGAAATCCATCGTAATTCGCTCCCATTTCCAGATTGGAATTTCAGGTTGGACAAGTAATCCTGACGGCTTCAGATATTCAACTTTCACTTTTGCACACGTTAAGAATTTCGCGACGTATGATGCAATATCAGCTTTCATATTCAGCCACCAGTATAACTTTATCAAGTCTTGGTACATTTTGTCCGATCCAGGATGAATAGAATAGTTGGACTTATGAGATTCTAACATGATCAAGTCTCTCAGTCCACCAAAGAATGGTAACCAAATTCGACCTCTCAAACATTTGATACCATCGGATCGCGTCTCAAATGTTTCACCATCTCCTCTAAATCTTTCGGCTGCAATATTTTCCTTCTTACACGCTTCGATTTGTGCGTTTCGGATCTGCTCAGGTAAGTTATTATGAACTGTCACCACCAAAGCACGCACTCGAATCGGTTTCTCCCTTTCCTTTCGACTTAACGTGTCAGCTACCACATTCGCCTTTCCCGGATGATAACGAATTTCACAGTCATAATCACTCAAGAGTTTAACCCATCGACTTTGCCTCATATTCAACTCATTTTGATCCAATATGTATTGTAGGCTTTTGTGATCAGTGAATACTGTACACTTCGTGCCATACAGATAATGTCTCCAAAGTCGCATAGCAAAAACCACAGCGCCCAATTCCAAGTCATGGGTAGTGTAGTTCTCCTCATTTTTCATTAATTGTATAGAGGCATATGCGATTACCTTTTCACGTTGCATGAGAACAGCACCGAATCCTTGAAGAGATGCATCACAATAAACAATAAAGTCTTCACTTCCTTCAGGTAACGATAAGATCAGCGCACTACAGAGTTTCATCTTCAGGGTTTTGAAAGCTTCTTCTTCTTCATCGCCCCACATAAACGGTTTATTCTTCTAAGTCAGCTTAGTTAATGGTTTTGATATCAAAGAGAATCCTTCAATAAACCTTCCGTAGTAACCAGCCAAACCTAGAAATTGTCGCACTTCAGTTGGAGTAGTGGGAGCACTCCAATTCTTAATGGCTTCAATCTTTAGAGGATCAACATGTACCCCACTTTTATCAATCACATGTCCGATAAATTGTACAGAATTAAGCCAAAAATCACACCTTGAGAATTTAGCGTATAACTTTTCGTCCTTTCACAAGTTCAAGATAATTCTTAAGTGTTCGGCATGCTCTTCCTTGCTCTTGGAGTAGATTAGAATATCATCTATGAAAACGATCACAAATTTATCAAGATACGACTTACAAATGCGATTCATTAAGTCCATGAATACAACACGTGCATTAGTCAAACCAAAAGGCATAACTCGGAACTCATAATGACCATAACGAGTTCTAAACGCCGTAATAGGAATATATTCCTCGCGTACACGAAGTTGATGGTAACCAGAACGAAGATCAATCTTGGAGAAAACACGAGAACCTTGAAGTTGATCGAATAGATCATCAATTCTTGGAAGCGGATAACGATTCTTGATCGTTAGCTTATTTAGCTCTCGGTAATCGATACACATACGTAACGAACCTTGTTTCTTCTTTACGAATAAAACAGGAGCTCCCCAAGGTGACAAACTCAGTCGTATAAAACCTTTATCAGATAGTTCTTGCAATTGCACAAACAAATCCTTCAGCTCGGATGGTGCTAAACTATATGGCGCACGAGCCACGGGTGCAGCACCAGGAATTAGATCAATTTGGAATTCTACTTGCCTTGGAGGCGGAAGCCCTGGGAAATCTTCTGGAAACACTTCAGGAAAGTCACGAATGACTGGAACATTTTTGATACGTTTCTCCTTCGATTCCTTCTCCGATACATGAGCTAGGAACAACTCACAACCTCTTTCGATATACTTACGAGCTTTAATGCACGAAACGATTTTCAGTCGAGAATTACATTTATCACCTTCGATAACTATGGTCTTGTCATCTAAAGGAATCCTAACTTTCTTTTCTCCACACAGAATAGACGCATTATACTTGGAAAGCCAATCCATTCCGATAATAATATCAAAACTTCCCAATTCGACGATCATCAAGTCTATCTTAAAAATACGGTTCAGAAGATTAAGAGAACATCCTAAGAGCGCACGATTTGTACTTACTAATTTACCATAAGCTAGTTCTACTTCATAACTCGCGTCTAATTCGACCGGTTTGATATCAATTAAGGTACTAAAACTTGTAGACACAAAGCTTTTGTCCGCACCAGAATCAAATAAAGCTGTAGTGTAACGGTTATTTAGTAAAAACGTACCAGTAACAACTTTTGGGTTTTGCTTAGCATCAGCTTCTCCTAGTTGGTAGACTTTTCCTTGATTATCTCCACCACGTGCATTCTTCTGCGGCTCAGGGCATTGATTCTTCATGTGTCCTTTACCTTGGCAATTAAAGCAAGTCACTCCTTTCCTTCCTGGTCCCCAACAGTCTTCAGTCTTGTGACCTAACTTGTTGCACTTTCCACACTTAGCACATTCACCAGTATGAGTCCTTTTGTAGCGATGACATTAGGTTCCCTTATCAGTAGGTGCAGTTTCAGTCATTGCATTAGCATTACTCCTCCTTCGGTTCTGATTCCTATTGTGAGATTTAAGGTTATCACTTTGATCATCACTTTCCACTTCAGCCTTTCTTTTACTACCTTCAGCAACACCATCAACCTTATCTTGGATCCCATCAGTTGGTAGGCCATTTGAACAACTTCATCAATATTGGCAGGTTTAGATGAGGTCACATCACCATGGATGTTGGCAGGTAAGCCTCGAATATACTGCTCCACCTTCAGATATTCTGGGTTAACTTTGTTTGGATAAAGTAGAGCAAGTTCATGGAATGTTTTTGTGTATCCATCAATATCAGTACCCTTCAGTCTCAACTGACAGTTCCTGTTCTAACCTTTGAATAACACTCCTTGGACAGAATTCCTCGGTCATCCATCTTCTCACTTCAACCCAAGGTGTAACATAAGCAGCATTCATCCCTACAGACGCCATTCTTTCATTCCACCAAGTTAATGCTCGCCCTTGAAGAGTAGCAGAGGCAAACATCACCTTGTCTCCTTCCTCACTTCCACTAAACCGAAACACGGATTCTAATCTTTCAAACCATTTCATTAAACCAACAGCACCTTCAGTACCCTTAAAAGTCGGAGGTTTACATTTCATGAACGAGGTGTAAGTACACTTCTTGTTTTCAGGAATCACTGGTCTATCAGCATCACCAGCTCCAGCACCAGCATTGTCAGCTCCAGTATTGCCAGCTCCAGTATTGCCAGCTCCAGTATTGCCAGTACCAGTATTGCCAGCTCCAGTATTGCCAGCTCCAGTATTGCCAGCTCCACTAGATCCACCAGCTCCACCGGATCCACCAGCTCCACCGGATCCACCAGCTCTATTATTCATATTTGCCATAAATGCATTCATAGCGACCTGAAATTGATCAGCTACTATAGCGCGTAACTGCGCCTCAGTCATTTGTTTTGGCGGCATGATCTTGTTACCAATTCACATCAAAATGAGTATTCATTCAACGCTTGTGATAACAAAACATGAATAACACAAAATAAGAATAGATAGATGAAGAGAAACAAGAAAGGATGATAGAACAAAGAATAAAATTTAGACAAGGAACGAAGATTCACGAGGAATGAGTCAAAAGATAGGAATTTCTACTGTGACAATCAGCGTCGTTTGTAAATTCCGTATTAGTATTATAATAATCAAATAATAAACATTTATAAATAAATAAATGTCATCCGTTATGCTTTAAGCATAAATAACAATTAAATATTTATAACATATATATACTTTTCTTATTCTTGTCCATTGGCAACTCAGAGATTTCGCTTGCAGATGTTATAGTCAAAAGATTTCAAAATTTTATTTTTGGAAAATCTTTTCGTTCTCTATAACTTGAGCTCTGATACCAATCTGTAACATCCCGAATTTCATGTCATGGCAGCGGAAGGGTCATTGGGTGTTACTATTATGGTTCAATCTCAAAATCATAGAAAACGGCTCAAAACGAGTCGTTTTAATAAAACATTCATCCATTCATTATTTAAAGGTAAAACAGTTCACACACGGTCCCAAATAGTTTCAAAGTTTACACAACATAACAAACTACAAAAGTTTCTTTGAATGGACATAGTTTAGAAAAGCGGGCCAAAACATTTAAATTAAGCAAGCTGCATGAAACCGCCTTCCTTGAGTGCCTTCTTCATGGACCTGAGATAAAACATGCTATAAAGTCAACAAAAATGCTGAGTGAATCTATAGAGTTTAAATTAAGTAAACGAACACAAGTATTCTGAATAAACCTTTCATGGTTGACAATCATGTGAATCAGACATAATCATCGTTGTTACTACATAAGTCTCATGACATTGAACGTTAACATATATTATTTCATCCCAACACACCTAGCCAAGTGCGTATATTTATCTTATACAATTGCATCCGATGTTTCACTACAACACCATGCGATAGCTAGTCGCGACCGGACTGGGCGTCACCCCGATAGATCTATCCATAGTATTAGCGTTCATTCGATTAACAATTCATGATTCAGTGGGTCTTTTAGGGCTAGAAGCAAACTTATGTAAATAACGTTCATCTAGCATACAATCGAGTCCTTTGTGTTCTATATTTAAAAACAAGCATGCTATCCCCCTCGCGGATTTTAAAATACTTTACAAGATAGTATAAAAGCGAGGCTATAGACTCACCTTGGTACAATAGTAGTAATGCGACGATCGCCGACGATAAGTGATGCCCGTTAAACACGAAGACCGCAACCTACCAAATAAGGCGCGTTCGTTAATAAATGACACAAGTATAAATAATACTTAAATAATACAAATTCAAATTTATAAAACCATGACAATCCCAAAAATAATAATAGTACAAGTGTACTTCTATACCCTTTTACATGTTAATTTTATTAGAATATATCTTTGATAAAAATCTGCCGGTACTTACCGAAAGTACAAGCTCATTTACCTTACTTAAATTATTCCGTTTTAGACGAAACTTGGTCACAAACTCACATATAATATGAATAAGACTCAGTATAAGTTTCATTCAAAAATATTACTTCTAAGGCTTTCTGCCCGACACATCTATGCGTTACAAAAATCGGACAGATTTACGTCTTCAACTCGTAAAACCATTTTAACATATCTAAACAACTCCATTTATAAAACCGATACTCGGGTTTGAAAATAAACTCATGACCTGAGGTTTAGACTTCAACATCAGTCCTTGAACATTTTTAAAACTCATTTTATAGTCCCCGAGATTCGATCCAAATATCGACAACAATTTTCGGATTGTGCCGATACCCATCTCCCGGTACACGAATACTAAAGTTGTTGTAACTTCGCACTTGTTTGGAGTTGGAAGTCCTACTTTATATCAAGTCGAAGCTAACGAAATTCTCTACGACCCTTTCTCATTAGTTTAACAAGATTCATACAGTAAGTAACTCAAAAATAGCCTTTTACCTACTGGTCTAAAATGGTCATCTAAAAATCATACCAAATCAACATTTTGAACTATTTTAACAAATTTTATACTTCTAATATTACCCTAATATCATCATAACACATGTATCTAACTCCTAACACCCTTGCATGATCAATCTAATAAAATCAAGTATAAAAATTCATACATGCAACAACACCCCACTCAATTATAATAATAATAACAACATTTTTAACCGTAAAATAGATCAAACAACATGTTCTTTACCAAAAATTTGAAAGAAAAATGAAGTGTATGCATGTTGGAAAATCTTATACTAAAATGAAGCTCTTGAAATTTCTAGGTTGGGTCTTTGATTAGATTTGGAAGAATCAAAGTAGAAATTGAAATTTTTTGATAGATTGTGGGGTGGGGGTGGACGGCTAAGAGAAAGAAAAGAGAGATTTTGTGATTTTTTTGTAAAAATGATTTTTAATAATAAATTAGATAGTGGAAAAATTATTTATAGTCCAAGGTTAGGGTAGATTTTGTCGTTTAGGCATAGTTTTGAGCCAAAAAGTAATTAAATAAGTTAAAGGGTAGAAAATGACTATTAGTCAAAATTAAAAATATTTACGGGACTCGGGTTTCGTAAAAATACTTTTCAAAAGTTAAAACGCTTCATAAATATAATAATAAAGCTTCGACACGACTTAAAACGTAATTAAATCGAAAACGTCGAAAATATAAAATATCGAGACAATCGATAATAAAACCTGAATTTTTGGGCATCCGTCGGTATTGCGATTACTAGTAGTTCTCGTCATTCGTTAAAACGTAAAACACGAGAAATAAAGATTAAATAAATAAAAATCATTTTTATGATAAATTGAGAAATAATATCGACACCTAACGTATTCCTTGCCGGTTTTCATCTAATCGACATTCTACGCTAGTTTCAAGTCATAACCTTCTCGGTTAGCCGATAATTTAAAGTTCTCATTAAATTAAACACGTAATACATAATAGTCGAGATTAAAATAACGACATGAAATTGACGGATTGTCACAGTTGGTGTTTTGACTAATTGATTGTTAGATTGGTTGACTGTTTGGTTAGTTTGTATATGATGTATTTTTTGGTTTTTTTGTTTCTTTGTGCAGAATGGGTACCAAATTTATAATATTTGTGAACGCTACAAGTTTTCTCACAGCACCGGTATTTGTTTTTATATATATTATTTTGTAAATTTTTTTTTAGTTTTTTTTTTTGGTTTTTTTTTAAAATTTATTTAGTGGTTATTTTTAGGTTTTGCCTGATATTTATAGAGTTGAATGTTATAATGATAATGAACAAGTATATTTGTCGTCACCTCGTAGATTGAAAGTGAAAGTTGAGGTTGTTTACCAGAGGGATGGTGATCTTGTGTTGAAAGGACCACAATGGAGGACTTTTGCAAATGACAAGTTTGGTGATTTTGTTAATTTGTTGCATTTTATGGACGAGGGCGATGATATGTTTTACATTACTAGTTATAGCTGTGACAACCACGGTTTGAGGTTCGTTATTTAGTCTCATTTTTAGGTTAGTTTTATGTGCGACTATGTGTTTTATGTGTTTACATGTTATTTTGTATGAATGACGTAGGAAGGGACATTGTTTATGGGTACGAAATACTCATAAGTAAATCAATGGGCGAATATTTCCTGATCATGAGCTCACAATATAGTGACTATGAAATGAAATGGAATCATTTTGGTAGTTTACGTATACGTATAAGTATTATAGTAAATCGTATTTTTACGATTTTGGGTTTAAAATTTTGAGGTCTTGGATAAGGTATTTAGTCACGGGAATATTTTACGGGATGGTTTTAAGTCATTTAGGACTTAGTTATTTAACTTATTTCATATTGAGTTTTTATAAAAATGTATATTTTTACCTCTTTTACGGTATACGCGTAAAACTGACTAGTTTTACGGTATTAAGGTTTAGGAGGACTTAAGGGCTGTAATAAATTAGGAAAATTTAAGGAAACATTAGTAGTGTAATATTTAATAATAAAAAAATAAAAAATAATAAAAATATATATATAGTCGGTTTAAGGGCCGACCAAAAAGAAAAGAGAAAAGGAAAAAGGAAGTTGGGCTTGGCTTGTACTAGGATATACACACATCTTATATAAAGTCTTTTAACAAAAAAACAAAACATAAATCTTTCTCCTGGAGCTTAAGAAGTCACAGCCTAAAAAGATTTTTAGGGTTCTTCATCAAAATTTTTGGTTCTTTCAAATCTAAGGTAAAACATGTAATCCCTTTTTATTCAATTTGTTTTTAAACATGTTCACATCAAAATATGATGGATCTAGGGTTAGGGAAAAATTAAATTCTGAGTTTTAATGTTATAATAATGATTATATTAATTAGAGCTTGTAATTAATTAACTAGTGAGTAATTAAATAGGTTAATTTAATTAAATTCGTAATTAAAAACTGGGCAGAATTTTAGGTCATTTGTTTTGAACATATCTAGAGTTCTAAAGACATTCGTGATGTGATCCAAGTACCTATGAAAAGGTATTTGAGTTGGCTTTTGAGCACAAGAAACGACAACTAAATTGGAGGTAATTAAGTGTGTCAAAAACAGGTTACAACAGTCGGAGGTCAAAACAGTTTTGAAATCAGTCGAGTTTAAAATAATGTTTTAAGATTGTTAGGGTACCTAGGAGTACAATTGGACTTTCAGAAAAACGTGAGAGTTATTTTAAATGTTAAATAAGAGATCTAAAAGAGGTATAATCAATTGGGATAGTGAAAGATCCTCTGATAATAACAAACATTTCGTATGTTCAAAAACAGTAAAAACTGGATAGGTAAAAGTATATATATATATATATATATATATATATATATATATATATATATATATATATATATATATATATATATATATATATATATATATATATATATATATATATATATATATATATATATATATATATATATATATATATATATATATATATATATATATATATATATATATATATATATATATATATATATATATATATATATATATATATATATATATATATATATATATATATATATATATATATATATATATATATATATATATATATATATATATATATATATATATATATATATATATCCGGGCCTTAGTAGCTTTAAGATTGGGGCAAAAGAGGAGAGTTAGCTAACACATGTAAGGGAATAGGATTTTCTTTACAGAAAGCATGGGTTTGGTTAGGTGGGCATTTGGCTAGTAGTCTGGGGACTAAAAATCAGGATTATTTTGGGTAAAATGTAAACGGGATAGGTATCGAACTTGGCTAAGTTAAGGACTTGTTAGGGAAGGGCAATGGGATGGTTAAAGCATATAAATGAGGTAAATATATGGGAGAGGGTTAGATGTGCATCGTAGATTGATGAGCAATTTTAATCATTGGTTCATGTCTTGATGTTATGCATTTATTTGTTTAGCTTTTTGCTAGGGCACGGAATATTTGGAGAAGCTCAATCAGGTGAGTTTCATAGTACCATTTTCTTTATCTTTTTACTTACAGATGGGATGGAAGAGACACTGTCGTTACTTGTTCTTTTAAATGAATTGCTGTGAATGTTTTGTATGTTAGTCTGGACACTTACGTGTTTACTTATTGATATGCTGGATTTTACTAGTTTAAAAGTTCGTTGTTCACGGTCTTATCAAATTGATATCCGGTTGAATGTGTGACTCAGTCGTCTTTGGTGGATAAAAGAAAATATGGTCATTGAGTATCTATTTTAAAATAAAAAGCTTGAAAAGTAAATGACAAGATAATAAAAGCGATAAACTAAATAAAAATTAAATAAAAGACGTAAACGAATTAAAGACAAAAGCTTGACAAAAAGTAAATGACGAAAAAATTAAGACTTATAAAAATAAATGACGAAATATTAAAACATGACAAAAAGTAAAATTGAAAACTTTAAATTTAAACTAAGATAAAACAAGTTTAAAATAACACTAAGTAAAAATGACGGGAAAAGATTAATTTGAAAACTTAAAATAAAAACAGGAAATAAAATAAGTACTCTTGGATCGTACTTAGTGATCTTACTCAGTAATCTTACTCAGTAATCTTACTCAGTGATCTTACTCAGTAATCTTACTCAGTGATCTTACTCAGTGATCTTACTCAGTAATCTTACTCAGTAATCTTACTCAGTGATCTTACTTAGTGATCTTACTCAGTGATCTTACTCAGTGATCTTACTCGGTAATCTTACTCAGCAATTGTAACAACCCAAAACCGTGGTCATTATTTAATTATATTTGTACGTATATTTTTGAAATTTTTGACAAGGTTGATTGTCATGACGATTGGTAATTTGATTTGGATGATGTTGAAATTTTATTTATACGTTTTGACGAGTTGCGAGGATTATTAGTGATGACGATATCGACGGATGCCCGAGAAATTTTACATTTTATTTTAAACATGTTGATGTTTAATATTTTGACGTTTTTATTTTAATGTCGTATTAAGTCGTGCCGGGACTATATAATATTATATTTTGTGTGCGTTTTAAGCTTTGAGAAGCATTTTTATGAAACCCGAGACCCGTAAAAATTTTCAAAAGTGACTAATAGTCATTTCTCGCTTTTTAACAAAGTATTTGCACTTTGGTCCACAAGAATCACAATTGGCAAAAACTACCCTAAACTTTTTCCATATAAATTGAAAAATAAAACACACAAACACATAAACAATTCACCACCACCCACCACTCTCTCTCTCTCCTCCTCTCCCCTTTCTTTCCCGTCCACCCCACACCACACAAACACCTCAAAATTTTGATTTTGAGTTTGAATTCATTAAAACTAATCAAAGACCCATCTTAGTTATTTGATTCTCCATCCATTGGTATGAAAATCTTACACATGCATGAACATTTTTGAAAAACCCTTTTTTGGATGAAAGTCTTGTGATTTGATCTTAAATTGTTGTTGTATGTAGGTGTTTATGTGTTTATACATTAGTTTTGATGATTGCATGTTGATATTTTTGAGTTGGGTTTTTATGATTTAATCATCTAGTATGATTTTGAGTGTTATGATTGAAACTAGTAGTGTAAGAATGATTATAGTGGTAAAAATGGGGTTAAAATGTGGTGAAAAATTAATTTTGAAGGATATTTAAATATATATTTTATAACAGATTATTAAACATAGTTTTCTGAAAATATGAGTTTGAGTTTGAGATGAACTAATTAGATATTGTTGTAGAGGATGTTTTTAGCTTCATTTTGGTATAAGGTAGGACTTCTAGCTCCAAACAAGCGAAAAGTTACGTTAGTTTGATTATTTCGTGTACCGGGAGACGTGTATCGACACAATATATAATTGTTGTCGATATTTGGATCGAATCTCCGGAACTATAAAACGGAAGTTTTAAATATGTCATGGACTGATTTTGAATGTTAAGTATGAGGATGTCGAGTTATTTTCAAAGTTAAGTGTCGGTTTCATAAACGGAGAAAAATAAATGTGTTAAAAGACTATATGAATTGTTGACGTAAAACTCTCTGGTTTTTGTAGTTCAAAGATGTGTCGGGCAGGGAACTTTAAGTGTGAAATCTTTTGATGAGTTTTTAACAGGCCTTTCTATATATAGTAAGTGAAGTTTTGATTAGTATCATAAAAATTTGACGTGTTTAAGTGGGGTAAATGAGCTTGTACATTTGGTGTGTACCGGCAGATTTTTATCGAAGGAATTAACTAATAAAATAAATGTATAGAATGAAATAAAAGGTCACTTGTATTATTTTTATTTTGGATTGATTGTGATTTTATGAATTTGAGTTTGATATTACTAAGTATGGATTTTACTCGAGTTTATTATTGATGAACGCGCCTTATTTGATAGGTTGCGGTTTTTGTGTTTATCGGGCATCAACTATCGTCGAAGATCGTCTTACTACTGCTATTACTTCAGGTGAGTCTATAGCCTCGCTTTCTACTTGTTTTAATGATTTTAAAACCCGCAAGGGGGATACATGCTATTTGAAGTAAAATGAACACATGTCATAAGTAATTGTTGGACCCGATATTGCCTTTGTTTCATTTGATGAAATGAATTGTATAAGTACCAAATTGCAAAAGACCCTAATTTCATGAGCCGTTAACTATCTTCTGACTTGATGTTGCGAGTTAGGAATAGCCGCTTATTCTAATAATAGTACTATTGGGCTGACAACCCTATCTGAGACTAGGGCTTTACGCTGAGTAACCCGCTGGAAAGGATAATTTTACGTGAATGAGAATTGGTATTCTTGCAATTAATACCCTAGTAGGGGCACTGGTAATTTTTCTAGTCATGCTGGAATTTGGCGTGGGTGACTAAGTTAAGGGGTCGGTGTCATGAACTTAATACAATTCTATAGCTACTGCTATAATATGATATACCTGATTAATAGATTGTATGGCCACAATTCTATTAAACAATTGTGAATGATTTTTACGATGTGTTCAATTATGTTTTGTAAAACCTATAGACTTGCTCAACCTTTGTGTTGATGATTTTAAGCATGTATTTAAGGTACTTGAAGTTGTTGAATTGCGGAGCTTGCTGGAGAAGGATTGCGGAATTACTTTTGTAGTAATTTGGTCTAAAACTGATTTCTTTCCCTATTGTCATAAACATATAGTAAATGGTCAAGTATTTTGGTAAAAGGTTTGTGGTCATGATTAAGATCTAGGGGAAACCTGTACGCTACTCTGATATATTTTAAACTAATTTTACTTGGGATTGAAGGTTTTAGACATTGATTTAAATTATTTCCATATTTATTCTTAAATATATTGTTTTGGGTCATTTAAAGAGTTGTGAAATGAAGTTTGTGAATAACACCCAATTGTGTATTTTACGCTGCGCAATGTAAAATTGGGGGTGTTATAGATTGGTAACCAGAGCTTTTTAGTTATAGAGAATTAGGTCGATTTTTGAAAATGTCCTAAACTATAACTTTGGTGTCGAAAGTATTTTATAAAAGCAATGCAACTTCTCTGCAAGGCTCTGGTAAGATTATTTATTTTGTTATGCTTTATTATTATAGATGTATCCCTTATAATTGTTGTGAATTCTTGAGTATTTATTAAGTAAATACTGCAATGAGGTATTGGTATTAATGAAAGGACGTGGAGTGCTTTCATCATAATTTCATCATAATTTCATTTTTATGAATATTGTATAATTATCATTTGCATTGCATTGTAATGCATCGCATACATATATCTATTTTGCATACGTAATTCATTTTCATTTGCATGACTATGCATTGCATATATATTTTTGAACAATGACCTTATGTACTTTTGAATTTTCTGTTATTTCAGAAAATGTTTGACATACCATATTACGTCAAGAATGGGGATTTGCTGTAGGTCAATGGAGTTTGCAGAATTAGTATGTAGGTGATCATAAGATTTCAGGTGGATGGTTAGATTACGAGGATGATACGAATGATAAGAAAAATGTTGTAGAATCTGATAGTGATAATTATATGACTTGGAGTGAGGTTGGAAGAACTGAGGTTAGAGCAGAAGTGAGAAGTTATGGGACTGCTTTTGAGAGGTATCAGAAAGAGATAGATAGGCTTCGCAGGTTAAGTGAATATGTAGCTCATCTTGGTCCGTATCTTGAACCACATTGGAAGTTTCAGGATAGTGAGGTGTATGCTAATTCTCATTATATCATAGATCCGCCGTGTCAAGGAGGGATTTTGAGGTATGGATTTAGGAATCCACCGTGTTTAGATCCAAAAGGGAGGTGCTGTAAGTTAGGACCAGATGAAGATGAAGCAGGAACGAGCCAAGTTGGAGAAAGTGATGGACCACATCCTATGGAGTGATGTAGTGATGGATCTTTGTTGTATTTCAGTCTATGTATTATTGTGTTGTATTTGGATTATCTAGATGTTGTGAGGTAGTTTTGTGATGGATTATTATTATTGTTGTTGTTTAGGATGATAAGGGTAAGTGACATTAGTGACAAGGTTTTGTTGCGATTTTCTCGGATTTATGGATGAAATCTACTATTACCCTTTAGTATGATGTGTTTTGTTATTCTCTCTTTTGTGAGATGATTGTGGAATTTAGATAGTATTGTGTTGTTGGCGTATGCAGTATTCATGATATATCTTGATGAAATGATCCTATTCTTTCTATGTTGATGTGTATACTTCTTAAGTTTCTTTCTACTGTTATCACATAAGAGTTGAGTGAGATATGTTTCTGTCATTAGCAGGGATTCTTGTGTGTGTGACAGAGTATCTTGAAATATGTATCCAAAGGTTGCCAACCATTAGGGTAGATTATATGATTGTGGGAATAGTTGTTAGATTGTTTGAAGCTGATAGTGCTGAGAGGAGACGAGATGCTGCTGAGACTGAAGATGCTGCTGAGATTGAAAATCCTGCTGTTTCAGTTGAAGATGCTGTTGAGATTGAAGATGCTGCTATTCCAGTTAGAGATTCTGCTTCCATTCTGCAAGGATTTAAAAGGATGTCTGTGTGTTAGATTCCTAGTTATGAGAAGAGACGCGGTGAAGAGTGCCGTACGACTATTGATGGTAATTGGAAAGGTGCAACTATATGGATAAGTTCGAGTAACTGATGGATGTTTAATATATCGATAGTCATTTGGGAATGTTCAACTCGACGAAAAGAGATAGTAATTTAAAGATTGATCCTGATTCGAAATTAAGTGTGGCAGAAAAGGGTAAAGGAACGATATTGTTACGAATGACAATAAGGAATAGGAATTTATTTCCTCTAATAAAAGGTAAACTTGGAATTTAATAGTCTAAGATAAGAAGAGATGGTATTCAAGCAGTTGTAATAAATCGGGTAAGAAGGAGGAAGTATGATGTGCAGATCACATATATTTTATCCCACTTAAGTAATTATCTATTTACTTGATGTAAGTACGGACTAGCTAGAGGTCGAGCTGCTGAAGGAATAACAAGGAGTATAGTATAGGAATTGGTATTTCTGTGGTAATGAAATGTTTTCATTGCGGTAAAGGAGATTGGATAAAGGAATTGTTCAGATAATGGAAGATCAATATGAAGGGAATGTTGCTGCTATTACAGCCTATATTTTGGAAATGCTGATAAGATTTGAGATTTAGATGCAGTAAATTGTGTGTTCTTATCTGGTAATCATTGAGTTAGAATTTTATTGAAATTCTGAAAGTGTTATTGACGGTGTATTAAATTCTGAAGGTGTTATTGAGGATATATTGAGATTTGAAGATGTTAGATTTTAGCAGAACTGAGGACGAGAAATCAACGAGAATTTGCGATTGGTCGAAATGAGAAATTCACCGACGAAAGAATAATATATATGTGTATATATTAAGAAAATATTTTTGGAGCATATGGAATTAAGAAGTTTAGCGCAATTAACCGAACTAGAGTTGTGAGAAAGTTAACCAGGATAAGGATGAATATCATAGGATATGATAAATAAAGGTGGAAATAATTAAATTGGAATGTTGTTGAACATTGAGTACTGATTTCAGGGAGTAATTAGTGGAATTTCTATTTGACGATTTTATTGGTCAATGATGAGAAGGTATGTAGTAGGAAACTACAATAAGTCAAATTTTCTGTGCGCTTTACTAGTAGTAGTCGGGAAAAGAATGAGAAGATGAGTTAGTACTTGAGGATACTATGTGATTATTCTGTGGAATCGTAGAGTTCACTGTCGTCATGGGAAAAAGGAAGCTTTGTGTTAGCTTGGTGATAGGAGTTATGTAATCTGATTGTATATTATATTATATGGTATTATCAGGAAGTTGAGAATGGTAATATGTTTGATTGTAAGGATTGGCAGATGAGACAATAAGGATAATCTAATTTTACTGGAAGGGTAAGTCATCGGAGAATTAACAACGGAAGAAAGTAAAGAAGCTGTATGTTCTGTGAATAAGATGATTGCTGTGGGGCTGAACAAACTGAGCACCAGATTTCGGTGTCCATTATTGATTGTGAATGTTTAGTGTGACGAGTAGATGATTGAAAGAAAGAAAAGTATTCTTTAACAATTGGAAAATTGTTATTAAAAGAAGGAATGGTGTGTAAATTCTTTGGATAAGAATTTTAGTTGGAGTATTATAGATGTTTTAGAATGTGCGATCTATGGCTGAAGTGATCGTGAAAATCTGACTAGATTGAAACGATTGAGGCTTTGTCGATACCAACGAAACTGATCGAAGCTTGTAAATTCCTTTGTGTATGTTGATATTATCGGAGGTTTATCATGAGGTTTTCACTGATTGTTGAACTAAGGATAAAGCTGACAAAGAAGAACTAAATGTGTGAAATCCATTCATATATTTAAGTTATGGTTGTGAGATCTAATTTTGTAGTTGAGGAAGTTGTTTATGAACGCTGAGGGTAGATTGAAGTTCTATGCTGTATAGTTAGGATTGGAGGAATCTGAAGGAATTATAGAGCTGCGATGATGATATTTGGATAATATCAAGTGGAAAGGAAAGCAATAGTAGTGTGTTGACTTGAATAAAGAAGTGTAACGGGGTTTATATAATCATGAGATTGGACATTATGGTATTTGTTTTGGGATTGAAAAGTATTACTTTTATGGAATCAAGAATGAAGAAAATAAGAATAAGAAGGACTTGTGTATAAATGCCATTAGGAGATTTTAAAGAAACGAGTCAAGGATTACCTAATGATGACTGAGAAATAATAATCGGTAAATTATAGATGGGATATGTTATAGTTCTGTATTACGAAATATGTTTCAGATTATGAAGGATAAGTGTGGATACTGTCACTATCAACTAGTGAGTATTTAGTAAGAAGGAGAAGGAAAAAGGACTTATAAAATTTCTGAAGTAATTGAGAATTGACTCTTAAGTTTTGAGATAATTGGAATATTTGTAGCAACAAGCAGAATGGATAGAATGGAAAGAAAGTTAGAATCAAGGTAATAAACTAATGGAAAAAGGAATATCAAAGAAAGAAGATCAACAGATTGTTGGAAATTTTGAAATAGAATGGTAATAGAAATGAAAGAGTTGAGATGTATGTTTTTGTGGAACAAAAACGGTGATTGTGATTATTTAATTTTTCTCCTATTAGATCAGAGAGTGTGTTAAGAATGCAAGGATCAGTGGTGAATGAATTAATCATTAACACCCCCAAATTTACACGCAGCAGAATACATCTTTGGGTGCTAAACAATGATACAACAACACATAATTCATAAAGAACGACTCGAAAAGAGACGTTTTAGATTTATCGTTCCTAAAACATTTGTCAGAGTAGCGTAGTCCCAAGTAATCGTATCCAAAAGATAAGTTAAAACAACATATTGGTTTGTTTTGAAAATGGAACGATAAATAAATAGAAGAGTTTGAACAACAAAAGTAGTGCACAACTTCATTCCCCGTGACCTCCAAGCTTCCACTTCTTGATTACCTGAAATACATGTGAGTAAAACAATCAGGAAAAATGCCGAGTGAATCTATATGTTTATGAAATCAATTTGAACACAAGCAAAGATTATAAGTTTGTGGCATGCTTATAAGCATCAAATAATAATTTGCATCAACAATGATAATTGTATATAGCATAAATAGCAATAAGCTCATGGAACCGAGCCCTTAGACACTCCCATATCAGTCTAATAAGATGAGAGATTTATTAATTGTCGGTTACCTCCAGATTATTGGTACATTGCCGTATACCTGACTTCTCAATACAATATGCTCAAACAGTGTGGAGGTCGGGCCTAAGCTTCTATGACAAGTTCACAAAAACTGAACCGGGGCGGCTTCCTCCATAGATCTATTAATTGTACTAAAGGTTAACCCATCATAGGTTAATTAACGGTCCATAATTGAGGTTTTAACAAAGGCAATCACTTAATGCAATTTAAAGGCAACCACGGGTCCATTCATAGAGGGACAAAGCATACCATAAAAATCTTGTGTTCTAAGTTTATAAAAACATGTATTCCCCCTCGCGGGTTTAAAATCATTTAATAACTAGTATAAAGAGAGGCTATAGACTCACTTTGATAATGAAAGGCGGATTATCGGCTACGGGCGTGCTTCGGTCACGGAAACCTATATAAATAATAATCGGTCTTAGACTCTTGTCTAATGACTTTTATCAAAATAACAATATACATATGATGATTTTGTACATATGATGATGATCAAGTGGGTTTATATATCCTTGTTTACTCATTTTAGTGTTTACGTGTTGGTAACTTTTTACTAGTTTACTAGTTTTACCTATTTGCCTATTTGAGTCCAATAAGCTTAGTATAAGTTCTTTAACTTGTTTTAATCCATTTTATACCTATATTATCAGTATCTATACTTTCCATGTTGGGCCCAAATGGGTTAAGCCCAATAAGTTCTTTTTATAAGTGTTTAACTTATTTAGTCCAATTATTAGTCCAATATGCTTATTTAGCTCGTTAATGTCCGTATGTCCTATAGTTCGGGTTTTATCGATTTTTACTTGTATTAGTTACTTATATATCAGTATATGACTTTTATAAACTTTACATTTGACGGGTTTGATCGTCTAAGTTTTATTTGGCGAAAAACGTTAATTTTACGGTAATAGCCGAAAAAGTCGTAAAAATCAAGTTTATAGTTTTTATTACTTATAAGTATTATTTCACAACCATTTATATAATTCATCCATTTAATTAACCTTTTACATATTTATATAAATAAGTTTCTTAAGTTAGTGGGTTTTTATTTTACATTTTATACAATAAAATTTGAGTGCTTATATAATAATGATAAACATTAATTCTCAAAATCTGATTTTTATCTTCATGTTCACCATTTTTATCATATCTAGAGTTCTATAACGAATTAGAAGCTCATTTTTGGATGACATGTTCTTCATATTATGTGCTACATTTAACTTAGTTATAGCTACTGCTCATTTTAAGTTTATCTTGCCTTAACAGTCCCTACAAAACTGCTTATTCAGATTAGAACACCTAACTTGTTTTGATCATATCTCACTCATTATATTGATTCCATTGCATGGCCAACTCTCACATGTGTATAACATCTTGTACTTACTGTAAATGAATCATACCATGCAATTTTATTAGTTCAAGTTTTAGTTATATACTGTTTTTATACAGCCAACTAAATAATCATGATTTTAGCCTTATTTCTCATGGTTATTAACATTTTTAAGCATATTTATCAACACTTGATCCCCACACAATATTTTTATCATCATATATACATCATATACATATACAAAATAAAGAAAATACATTTGTTCTTTACAAAAATAACAAGAGAAAATGGAGAGGATGATCTTCTTTACCAACCAAGTGTATTTTTTGTTTTTGGAAGACAAGAACTTGATGAACACCACAAGTAACTCCAAGATCATCAAACACCAAGAACATAAGTTGGGAAATCAACTCTAGGACACAAGAAAATCACCTCCAATGTTGTTAATATGACCACTAAATGATCAAGGCTTCAAGATAACTCCATGATAGAGCTAGTAAACATGTATTTCATGGCTAGAAAAGATCAAAAGGGGTGTTTGTAGCTTGAAAGTGGATGGCAAGGGTCGAGTATTTGAGAGGATTTGTGTTGGTTTGCATGTAAGTAAAATGGTGTGTGTGAAAGTTGCTAGTGGTTTTGACTAGGTAGTGGAATGAGTAGCTTAAGGTGTAAGCTTGGCTTACACATGTAAACACTTAGCTAACATGATGCCACATAAGGTTGTGGTGTCATGTTGGTGCCATCCAAACTAGCTAGTGGGGTGGGACAATGTATTTTGTCCCACCTCACTAATTTACGGGTATCACTCGATTATAGTTTTCTCGATTTGCGTGCCCTCGGGTCGTTTCACGAAAAACGTTTTTATAAATTATGAACCAACGTCACAAAACGAATCCAATAAAAATTGTCTCATCAAAAACGGAGTTCAAAAACGTAAATACGTAATCCTAAGGTTTCCGGTTTAGTCGTAAAGGACGCTAAATTATGTACGTAAGCCCAAATTTAAATCCGTAAATTGTGAGTTCATCAACCAACACAAAAATAAGTTTCAAAATATTATACAATATAAAATTTTTGGCATCAGTCGGTATCGCGATCACTAGTAATCCTCGTTGCTCGTCAAAATATTAAAATATAATATTTAATATCGGTTTCAACTTAAACCGTTAAACATAATAATATTTAACGTTATAAAATACTTCAAAATAATTGAAAATAGAATTAAATTATGACTTTATTTTTACGGGTTTTACATCCTCACCACCTTAAGGGAGCGACGTCCCGGCGCTCAACTCACCTCATACTCGAGTTGTTCACTACCCGGAAGGATGAGGGCATTCCTTATAAAGAAATCCTCACGTTCCCAAGTGAATTTCGATCCACGATCTCCACTGGTTCTTTTACAAAACGCAACTTGTCGTCAAGTTGTATCTCACCAAAAAGGAATAATTAAATCCTTATCCACCAGTCACCCGTTAAGGTCGACACATGAGAATTTTATGAATCACACGAAGCTCATTCGACGACAAGAACAGATAACATGATTTTCGGGTAATTCCAGTTAAAAGGAAAGTTGCAAATTAAAGGATATCCATCGGCCGGATAGCCATGGACGCACATCAAAAGAACTAACAAGAAAAACATTTTCGTCATCGCAGGGTGCTCACACGTGGGTCCCTACTCAAAAGATAATACAAAGACACCATCTCACTTTCGCCAACGCGCATTAAAGTCTCAATAAACATCGTCATTGAAAGTCAAAAAGATATTACATAATATGTGTTCTACATGATCGGACGTCATCGGATGATGCCGTCTCAAGTTCTCACAACTTACGATCATTTGACTAGATCACATACCACATAAGTACATAAAAATAAAAGGTCGAACAATAACATCAAGTATATATTTCCATCGTTAATCATCGAGAAAACCTTGAACGAACCCTTGATAATAACCACTTGATCACAAGAGTCTTTCCACTTGCGGTGTCGGCTTCAACATGCTCCTCGAGGTTGCAACGAATTTATTAACTCCATTCATTAAGAGATTCGGTCCTCAATCATTCCACTAGTACACGCGTAAATCCTGGTGACACTTATCGTTTCTTCTTATACACGGCTTCCTAATATTCATTTTAAACTCAGAATAAAATAGTGATCTTCAGTACGAGGAACAGAACGAGATAAAAATAAATTCAATAAACGCATAAACGAACAAGATGTGGTAAAATGATTTAAGGTTGACGATCGACGAGGGATCTCGACTCACGTAACCGTAAAACATAATAATTCACAATACTAGAAAAATGAGAGCGAAGAATAAATTAAATATTAACATTAAAATAACGTTTGTCACAATTGTCCGTCCTAAATTTGGTATTACATTAAAACTCAATTTAGGTACCTTCTTGATAAAGATGATATATTAAAAATAGAAGTTAAATAGCTTCATAATTTATTTTGGTTGTCATAAGAAATTTTGAAAGAATGACATGAATTTATTAATTAAACTTGTATTGATGGTTACAATTAGAAAATATAATTTCCAAATTAGATCATTATTAGGAATGTAAATTAAATCAGTAATTTCATTACATTTAAAGTAAAGTATGATAAGTCAATTAGTTCAAAAGAGAGAGCATAATTTCATTTTAAACATTAGTTTAGTTATACAAAATATGATGTATAAATTTGACCTTTTTCTTATGATGGTTATTTCGATAATTGAAAATCATTGGAAAATGTATAAAAGTTCTATAAAAAAAATTTATAATACGTTGTAGAAATACATAAAGGTGTTTATTATTTCAAAATAAACATGGGATATATTCGGGTTTCAAAATGTGACAAGATAACAAACGAATACGAATGGAAATAATAGTCAACAATTAGTACAAAATTAGCGGTACAAAAGAGGGCGGAGCAAATGTCGTATGAATTCTTAAATAGAATAATAAGATGAAGGTGTTGATGGTAAGACGATAAGAAATAATAGATTAAACAAGTTGTCAATTTTGTTAGTGCGGTTGATGGTTCACCAATATCAGCTCATTAACTTAGCGGTGGTCGATACATGATCGGAAAGAAGATCCATACAAAAATTTTAATAAATAAAATTCCTAATAATCACTTGTAATTAAAACAAATCAAATGAACGATGTTAGTGTTTAAAGAGAGAAGTCAAAGCACGGTTCACAAGAGCGGATTTCGAGACAAACGAGAGTGACGGACGTCATCCCGGATATACGGAAATCACTCTAGTGATAATTCATTATTCACATGCGGAGACATTCCAAAGATCTACCCAGTCGCATAAAGAAGATTGGACGAGAAGGAAGGATAAAACATTGAGACTTTCAAGTCATTTATCAATAGTCAGTAATTAGACGAACGGTCAAAAGAAATCAGTTATAAGACAAAATGAAGTAACAAGTGGAAAAAACGATTGTCGAGTAAAAATGTATTCGTAAGCGCGTAATTCGTTCAAGAAGGGGTAAGAAAACATATGCGGATGCATAGAAATTGCGCTACTTGCATGAAATATAAAGGTTTTTAAAACTACTTTTCATTTTATTTCATTTTATTTATCTTTATCATAAATATAAGTAAAAAGTTCTTTATTATCAAGATTTTTAAGTTGACTACTATTCAGCCTAGCATGGCTCCTTCTAAATTAGACATAGGTGATCAGGCCATGTATAATTTAGGTCTAGCAATGCAGTGCTCCGTTTCGTCGAAAAGTATTACGTTTCTTATCTTTATATAAACCATGCCATTTGTAAAATGGAATTTAAAAATAGTTTATAAATTTATAGGATACAAGTAATTTGTGAGATGCTTAATAAGCAACTTTTAAATCTTACGAAAAGTATTAAGACCAAAGTAAAAACAATTGGTGAAAATAATCGTAAAACAATATCAGATTTATTTATAATATGACATTATGACAACGTATAAAGTAGTCAAAGTTTTGCAAAAAGTGGCGAATAGTAGCTCATAAAACAATCAATGAAATGGTTACAAGTCGTTAAGGTTTCAAAAGGTTATAAGGTTTAGACGAAAACGCCATGAGTCACGCGATAAAATATCGACGAAGAATGTGAAGACAAAACTTCAAAACTCAACCCAAGTCAGTGGAAGGTTAAAAGAAAAATAAAAATAATATCGAATGAAAAAAGAGTCATATATATGAAAAGAATAAAACAATCCACATGTGTATTCTATGAAAGATACTCGACACAACATGCTTTTAAGAAAGTATATTATTCGTTTTCAAATTACCCCATTATTCCGGTAATTGCTAATCCTGTACTGTTTCTATTTTTAAACATTTTCACATGCAACTAGTATTCGTTAGTTGTAAAATAATATTTGTTAAAATTTTACGATCTCAAATGAAATCAAAACAGCTTAGAAACATTTAAAACTCATGTTCTGAATTTTCTATCAGATTTAACTTTTAAATATGAGCCGATTAATTGACCCGATAAACGACATCTCCAAGAATCGGAGTTTAAAGCATTTTGATGCAAAACGACGTTTCAGACGACTTTCTAGTTTTACCCGAGACCTGGAAACCAATGTAAAATGACCAAAATACCCCTGCAAGTTCTGTGCAGGTTTGATTATTTTATTTTAAAAACGCAGGTTTTACTTTTAAGTTTTGACCTGTTTATACTGCCCCTACAGTTTCTGCATAAAGTGTATTTTTTGACACTTCTTAACGGCTCAAAATATATACATATATACACACATGTCTTGTGGATTTTATAACAACGAAAAATAAATCTCGTAATGAGTATCAAATAAAATATAGCATGATGAATGACAAAAAATGCTTCAAGGTATTCAACACGAAATTTAGGAAGCAAGACGGTGACAGACGTTCGTAATTTAGATTTCAAAATGCAATGTAGGTAAATCTCCTTGGTGCCACGATTGTCAAAAACACAAAAACATAACGAGAAAAGAATGGAACATTAACATGCTACACTCCGGGAGCGAGAAGGTTAATGAAAAACAAATGATACAATTTTATATAAGTAAAATCGTATTCCAATTCTTGCGCCATAATCTAGACGATGATTTATAAAATGACGATGACGTTACCGAGATATAAGTGAACAATACACTTCGTAGTCGATACATATAAATGTCAATAAATAGCGGTTAGTCTATTCCAAGGACACATTGAGCTACACAATGGTCTAGAAATTACGTTTCAAGACGTCTAAACACAAACAGTCAGAAGACGATTTGGATATCTATATAGATATTACAAAGGGTTAAAAAATGAAAGTAACGCGCGCAGATGAAGGTATGTAAGGTCATAATATAAAATTTCTGCAATAAAAGCAATTTAAATACTTCAAAAATAAATACAAAAAGATCTTAAAAATTCATTGTATTTATTTAAGTTAATCATTAATAAATGATAAACTTTTATCGAAAAGTTTAACGACATAAATATATATCGATAAAGGATTATAGTATTTATTTAGAAATACTTAGCAATAAGGCATACATAATAACGTATACCAAAGTTGTAATCCCAGAAGTAGCTTGAACCTGAAGTCACGCGAAATCATGTGCACCGACTCTTTGAAAAAAATAAAACCGACAGTTATAGTTTAGGTTTTTAGAAAAAGACCTAGTTCTCTGTAACTCATGGCTCTGGTACCAATCATTAACACCCCCAAATTTACACGCAGCGGAATACATATTTGGGTGCTAAACAATGATACAACAACACATAATTCATAAAGAACGACTCGAAAAGAGACGTTTTAGATTTATCATTCCTAAAACAAGTGTCAGAGTAGCGTAGTCCCAAGTAATCGTTACCAAAAGATAAGTTAAAACAACATATTGGTTTGTTTTGAAAATGGAACGATAAATAAATCAAAGAGTTTGAACAACAAAAGCAGTGCACAACTTCATTCCCTGTGACCTCCAAGCTTCCACTTCTTGATTACCTGAAATACATGTGAGTAAAACAATCAACAAAAATGCCGAGTGAATCTATAGGTTTATGAAATCAATTTGAACCACAAGCAAAGATTATAAGTTTGTGGCATGCTTATAAGCATCAAATAATAATTTGCATCAACAATGATAATTGTATATAGCATAAATTGCAATAAGCTCATGGAACCAAGCCCTTAGACGCTCCCATATCAGTCTAATAAGACGAGAGATTTATTAATTGTCGGTTACCTCCAGATTATTGGTACATTGCCGTATACCTGACTTCTCAATACAATATGCTCAAACAGTGTGGAGGTCGGGACTAAGCTTCTATGACAAGTCCACAAAAACTGAACCGGGGCGGCTTCCCCCATAGATCTATTAATTGTACTAGCGGTTAACCCATCATAGGTTAATAAACGGTCCATAATTGAGGTTTTAACAAAGGCAATCACTTAATGCAATTTAAAGGCAACCACGGGTCCATTCATAGAGGGACAAAGCATACCATAAAAATCTTGTGTTCTAAGTTTATAAAAACATGTATTCCCCCTCGCGGGTTTAAAATCATTTAATAACTAGTATAAAGCGAGGCTATAGACTCACTTTGATAATGAAAGGCGGATTATCGGCTACGGGCGTGCTTCGGTCACGGAAACCTATATAAATAATAATCGGTCTTAGACTCTTGTCTAATGACTTTTATCAAAATAACAATATACATATGATGATTTTGTACATATGATGATGATCAAGTGGGTTTATATATCCTTATTTACTCATTTTAGTGTTTACGTATTGGTAACTTTTTACTAGTTTACTAGTTTTACCTATTTGCCTATTTGAGTCCAATAAGCTTAGTATAAGTTCTTTAACTTGTTTTAATCCATTTTATACCTATATTATCAGTATCTATACTTTCCATGTTGGGCCCAAATGGGTTAAGCCCAATAAGTTCTTTTTATAAGTGTTTAACTTATTTAGTCCAATTATTAGTCCAATATGCTTATTTAGCTCGTTAATGTCCGTATGTCCTATAGTTCGGGTTTTATCGGTTTTTACTTGTATTAGTTACTTATATATCAGTATATGACTTTTATAAACTTTACATTAGACGGGTTTGATTGTCTAAGTTTTATTTGGCGAAAAACGTTAATTTTATGGTAATAGCCGAAAAAGTCGTAAAAATCAAGTTTATAGTTTTTATTACTTATAAGTATTATTCCACAACCATTTATATAATTCATCTATTTAATTAACCTTTTACATATTTATATAAATAAGTTTCATAAGTTAGTAGGTTTTTATTTTACATTTTATACAATAAAATTCGAGTGCTTATATAATAATAATAAACATTAATTCTCAAAATCTGATTTTTATCTTCATGTTCACCATTTTTATCATATCTAGAGTTCTATAATGAATTAGAAGCTCATTTTTGGATAACATGTTCTTCATATTATGTGCTACATTTAACTTAGATATAGCTACTGCTCATTTTAAGCTTATCTTGACTTAACAGTCCCTACAAAACTGCTTATTCAGATTAGAACACCTAACTTGTTTTGATCATATCTCACTCATTATATTGATTCCATTGCATGGCCAACTCTCACATGTGTATAACATCTTGTACTTACTGTAAATGGATCATAACATGCAATTTTATTAGTTCAAGTTTTAGTTATATACTGTTTTTATACAGCTAACTAAATAATCATGATTTTAGCCTTATTTCTCATGGTTATTAACATTTTTAAGCATATTTATCAACACTTGATCCCCACACAACATTTTTATCATCATATATACATCATATACATATACAAAATAAAGAAAATACATTTGTTCTTTACAAAAATAACAAGAGAAAATGGAGAGGATGATCTTCTTTACCAACCAAGTGTATTTCTTGTTTTTGGAAGACAAGAACTTGATGAACACCACAAGTAACTCCAAGATCATCAAACACCAAGAACATAAGTTGGGAAATCAGCCCTAGGACACAAGCAAATCACCTCCAATGTTGTTAATATGGCCACCAAATGATCAAGGCTTCAAGATAACTCCATGATAGAGCTAGTAAACATGTATTTCATGGCTAGAAAAGATCAAAAGGGGTGTTTGTAGCTTGAAAGTGGATGGCAAGGGTCGAGTATTTGAGAGGATTTGTGTTGGTTTGCATGTAAGCAAAATGGTGTGTGTGAAAGTTGCTAGTGGTTTTGACTAGGTAGTGGAATGAGTAGCTTAAGGTGTAAGCTTGGCTTACACACGTAAACACTTAGCTAACATGATGCCACATAAGGTTGTGGTGTCATGTTGGTGCCATCCAAACTAGCTAGTGGGGTGGGACAATGTATTTTGTCCCACCTCAATAATTTACGGGTATCCCTCGATTCTAGTTTTCTCGATTTGCGTGCCCTCCGGTCGTTTCACGAAAAACGTTTTTATAAATTATGAATCAACGTCAAAAAACGAATCCAATAAAAATTGTCTCATCAAAAACGGAGTTCAAAAACGTAAATACGTAATCCTAAGGTTTCCGGTTTAGTCGTAAAGGACGCTAAATTATGTACGTAAGCCCAAATTTAAATCCGTAAATTGTGAGTTCATCAACCAACAATAAGTTTCAAAATATTATACGATATAAAATTTTTGGCATCAGTCGGCATCGCAATCACTAGTAATCCTCGTTGCTCGTCAAAATATTAAAATATAATATTTAATATCGGTTTCAACTTAAACCGTTAAACATAATAATATTTAATGTTATAAAATACTTCAAAATAATTGAAAATAGAATTAAATTATGACTTTATTTTTACGGGTTTTACAGAATTGTTCAGATTAAAAAGAGAATTTAGTTATTCTTAGAGTGCTGAGAGTGTCGCATGTAGTACTGAAGGGATTTTACAAATTGAATTATTGATATAGTACGGTTGGAATAAAATGAATTATGATATCAGGAAGTGATTTGACCATTATACATTTCAGATTTGAATATATGAGGCTAACGGAGTTATTTAAACAGTAATATGATATGAGGAAGAGGTAATAATGTACTATGGAAGGTACATTAATTCAGTGATCTAGCAAGCACTACACTCGGGACATATAGATTGTTTAAATGAATGAAAGTGGAAAATGAGTATGGAAAGTATTTAAGTGACTGGTTAGAATTATGGATAATCTCATTGTATTTAGTTTGAGTGCCTCAGGACATAGAGGCAGAGTAAATTTTTGAATACCGGAAATCGCTGTGATAAAGTATGAGTATTAATTAAGGTTTGAACATATTATATGTGACCCAGAGATTGAGATTGACTTTATATTAGAATTTTTTTTAGAAAGTGCGAAGAATTGAGTTAAGGAGGAATATTGTGTATTTTCGGAAAGCAATGGACAGAGTGAAAGGATGAATTGAACGATGGTAATTGAAATTGGTATCAACCACATCAACATATAATAGAAACTTGGGATGATGATATCTTAATATTTTACTACAAGGACTAATGGAAACTAGTGAAAATGGAATCCTTATGCGATGATAATCGTCATACCAGTAGTCAAGAGGTGTAATCTGACAACTTGAATCACAACTATGTATGTTGTCAAAGTATTGGGGCAAGAATGAAACTGAGAAAGTAATGCAGAAGAGTATGAATGATGAAGGAATATTAGCATAATAGAAGGTGAAATTGAAAGTTGAAGTGTAGTAATAGTTGTGGATATGGTGATATCATAAGAATTGAGTTGGACTTGTGTGAAAGACGTGAGTATCTCTTGAGGATAAGAGGTCACGTTGACTCTAGAAGTGAGGAAGTGCGAGTGTGAGGCGGGTTGAGCGTCGGGACGTCGCTCTCTTTTAGGAGGGTAGGATGTAACAACCCAAAACCGTGGTCATTATTTAATTATATTTTTACGTATATTTTTTAAATTTTTGACGAGGTTGATTGTCATGAAGATTGGTAATTTGATTTGGATGATGTTGAAATTTTATTTTACGTTTTGACGAGTTGCGAGGATTATTAGTGATGACGATATCGACGGATGCCCGAGAAATTTTACATTTTATTTTTAAACATGTTGATTAATATTTTGACGTTTTATTAAGTCGTGCCGGGACTGTATAATATCATATTTTGTGTGCGTTTTAAGTTTTGAGAAGCATTTTTATTAAACCCGAGACCCGTCAAAATTTTCAAAAGTGACTAACAGTCATTTCCCGTTTTTAACAAAGTATTTACACTTTGGTCCACAAGAATCACAATTGGCAAAAACTACCCTAAAATTTTTCCATATAAATTGAAAATAAAACACACAAACACATAAACAATTCACTACCACCACCACTCTCTCTCTCTCCTTCTCTCCCCTTTCTTTCCCGTCCACCCCACACCACACAAACACCTCAAAATTTTGATTTTGAGTTTGACCATTAAAACTAATCAAAGATCCATCTTAGTTATTTGATTCTCCATCCATTGGTATGAAAATCTTACACATGCATGAACATTTTTGAAAAACCCATTTTTGAAAATCTTGTGATTTGATCTTAAATTGTTGTTGTATGTAGGTGCTTATGTGTTTATACATTAGTTTTGATGATTGCATGGATATTTTTGAGTTGGTTTTTATGATTTAATCATTTAGTATGATTTTGAGTGTTATGATTGAAACTAGTAGTGTAAGAATGATTATAGTGGTAAAAATGGGGTAAAATGTGGTGAAAAATTAATTTTGAAGGATATTTAAATATATATTTTATAACAGATTATTAAACTTAATTTTCTGAAAATATGAGTTTGAGTTTGAGATGAACTAATTAGATATTGTTGTGGAGGATGTTTTTAGCTTCGTTTTGGTATAAGGTAGGACTTATAGCTCCAAACGAGCGAAAAGTTACGTTAGTTTGATTATTTCGTGTACCGGGAGACGAGTATCGACACAATATATAATTGTTGTCGATATTTGGATCGAATCTCGGGGACTATAAAATGGAATTTTTAAATATGTCATGGACTGATTTTGAATGTTAAGTATGAGGATGTCGAGTTATTTTCAAAGTTGAGTGTCGGTTTCATAAACGGAGAAAAATAAATGTGTTAAAAGACTATGAATTGTTGACGTAAAACTGTCTGGTTTTTGTAGTTCAAAGATGTGTCGGGCAGGGAACTTTAAATGTGAAATCTTTTGATGAGTTTTTAACAGGCCTTTCTATATATAGTAAGTGAAGTTTCTAATTAGTATCATAAAAATTTGACGTGTTTAAGTGGGGTAAATGAACTTGTACATTTGGTGTGTACCGGCAGATTTTCATCGAAGGAATTAACTAATAGAATAAATGTATAGAATGAAATAAAAGGTCACTTGTATTATTTTTATTTTGGATTGATTGTGATTATGAATTTGAGTTTGATATTACTAAGTATGGATTTTACTCGAGTTTATTATTGATGAACGCGCCTTATTTGATAGGTTGCGGTTTTTGTGTTTATCGGGCATCAACTATCGTCGAAGATCGTCTTACTACTGCTATTATTTCAGGTGATTCTATAGCCTCGCTTTCTACTTGTTTTAATGATTTTAAAACCCGCGAGGGGGATACATGCTATTTGAAGTAAAATGAACACATGTCATAAGTAATTGTTGGACCCGATGTTGCCTTTGTTGCATTTGATGAAATGAATTGTATAAGTACCAAATTGCAAAAGACCCTAATTTCATGAGGCGTTAACTATCTTCTGACTTGATGTTGCGAGTTGGGAATAGCCGCTTATTCTAATAATAGTACTATTGGGCTGACAACCCTATCTGAGACCAGGGCTTTACGCTGAGTAACCCGCTGGGAAGGATAATTTTACGTGAATGAGAATTGGTATTCTTGCAATTAATACCCTAGTAGGGGCACTGGTAATTTTTCTAGTCATGCTGGCATTTGGCGTTTGTGACTAAGTTAAGGGGTCGGTGTCATGAGCTTAATACAATTCTATAGCTACTGCTATAATATGATATACCTGATTAATAGATTGTATGGCCACAATTCTATTAAACAATTGTGAATGATTTTTATGATGTGTTCAGTTATGTTTTGTAAAACCTATAGACTTGCTCAACCTTTGTGTTGATGATTTTCAGCATGTATTTCAGGTACTTGAAGTTGTTGAATTGCGGAGCTTGCTGAAGAAGGATTGCGGAATTGCTTTTGTAGTAATTTGGTCTAAACTGATTTCTCTCCCTATTGTCATAAACATATAGTAAATTGTCAAGTATTTTGGTAAAAGGTTTGTTGTCATGATTAAGATCCTAGGGGAAACCTGTACGCTACTCTGATATATTTTAAACTGATTTTACTTGGGATTGAAGGTTTTAGACATTGATTTAAATTATTTCCATATTTATTTTTAAATATACTGTTTTTGGGCCATTTAAAGAGTTGTGAAATGTAGTTTGTGAATAACACCCAATTGTGTATTTTCCGCTGCGCAATGTAAAATTGGGGGTGTTATAGTAATCTTACTCAGTGATCTTAGTCAGTGATCTTACTCAGTAATCTTACTCAGCAATCTTACTCAGTGATCTTAGTCAGTAATCGTAGTCACTGATCACAAGTAGAAACCCTTAGGTTTATATGATCACAAAACTAGATCTTAACAGGTAAACCCTTAGAAGTACACAAAAAAGCAAATAAGCAATAACCAAATAAGCACTTTAACAATAAGCATTACCAAAAAACTTAATTAAAAAAATAATAAGAAGAACTAAATAAGCACAAATTTAAAAACTTTTAAAACACTAAATAAACAAGATTTATAAAATAACTTTAAAAAGATTAAACTTTTGAAAACACTTAAAAGAAAATAAGCTAAACGCGAAATAAGCTAAAACACAATAAGGAAAGAACGTAAATTGCATGAAAATGATAAAAACAATGGAAAAATAAGAACTTTTATCAAATAAACATCAAGATTAAACAAAACTTCAAGATTAATCAAACAAAGCAAGATATTAAAAAGCAAGAAAGGAAGAATGAGATGATTATGAAAAGCTTTGAATTTTAAAGATAAAGATTAAAGACAAGATTAAAACTTACATGAAATTAAAGACAAGAATTTAAATGACAATATGAAAGTGCATGAAAAGTAAATGTGGAGAACTAATTTTTCAAATTAGCTAACACCTCACAAATGAGGTTAAGTTCTCTATTTATAGGAGGAGGGGAGGAGTAAGTTGCTTCCTTCTTTCTTTCTTTTCTCTTCTCGTCTTTCGTCTTTGACAATAAACTCGTCATTCTCGACTTTGTCTCGGGATTTAAACAAAATGAACTCGTCTTCTAATTTCTTCATTAATTAGACTTGGTCCTTCGACTTCGTTAAACTTCTGTCTTTAGACTTTTTCTTCGACTTCGTCTTTTGTCTTTTTCTTTTGACTTCATCTTTTGTCTTTTTCTTTGATAAAAGCCCGTGAAAGCTCGTGTTTTCTTCCCTTTTCACATTTTGGTCCTATAACACAAACCACGCATAATTCCAACATTTACGACATAAAATACACGTTTTGGCTTGGTTATTATTATAATTAAGTGGTAAAAGGATGGGTGTTTTCACACCTATCAAATCCCCTACACTTGACCATTGCAATGTCCTCATGCAATGCATTAATTTGAAAGCATAGTTTACATTTCTCGTCATTATTAACCCACCCTGGCCTTTACTAAAACACAAGACTTTTAAGGAAACTTAAATATTTAAAGGAAGATAACAAGTAAAGAAATATAAGACTTACATCGGGGTCTTGGTTGTCATGAATGTTTATCACCCTCAATTTTCACGTTCCCCAAACCAAGCTTAAAAACGAGATCATTGTTATTATAAGTTAGTAAGCTAACACGCACTCATGTGGCTCAGTTATTTACTTAGACTCACTTATTCCTAGGTGTATCTTGAATGATCACGAGGATGCATTTTTGACTTATTTTGATAGTTTATTTAGGCCGAAAATAAAGTAGGACGATTTAATCAATAGTTAGCTAAAGGACAAAATATTTTAAAACTGATTCTCGGGACCTCATAAAGTTCATATCTTGGCATAACTCGCTTCACGATTTGAGACCTTTCTCGGACCGATATTTGGCATTGACTTCATACTTCGAATCTTGAGAGAAATTCTTGAAATAATGGTCTTTTCTTCATTATAGGAATTTATTCACTTGAAGTTTTTCTTGAGAGATTCTTCATACTTGGACCACGACTTCTTCATTTTTCTCCAATCTTTATTTTAGAATTTGATATACAACGATCCGCCTCCTTTTCGGACTTGGATCTATTTATCCTCATACCTTGTCAGGGACTTTTCGGATAGACTTCTCAATGATCTTTAGGGGAGTTTTTGCTTTTCGTCGTGTGTCTCGATCCTTCATATTGATTTTTGATAATGATTCTTCACATCACTTTGGATCTTTAGCAACAAAATATAGCCCTCATGCCTTGTTAGGGCCTTTTAGGACTTGCCAATCTTCGCATCCCGCTTCAATAAGTTATGTCTTGGCTATGAACTCTAATCAATCCCGAGCAACTTTTAAACGATCTTGTGCTAGAATCTAAGTAACTTTTCCAATCGTACGGCCTTATTTATTGCAATTAAATTTATTAACAAGAGATGGGAAAAAAAATCTCATAATTAACTCACATAAATTCATGAAAGAATACCAAACTTATAATTGACTCTATCATCTCTCGTTCTCCACAATTTAAAATCTCAAGGAATGAGACTCGTAGATGTTTAGCCAATTAAATCAAAGTTTTGGGTTTTCAAGTCATCTATAGGATCTTGCCTCTTCTTAGACTTTTCAAGTTTAGAATTCGCATTTTAAAGTTCCCTTGATAAACGACTTTCTAGGATCAATTATCGGAACTTGCGAAAAGTTCTTGTTCTTAACCCGTAAGAGTTAAGACTTTCGCGTTTTAAAAAAGTTCCCTATATAAAAGCTAGCAAAACTTAATTTAAACACGTTAAGGATACTAGCTAGAGTAAACTTAGATAAGTAAACTCGGGTTGAGTCAAAAGATTCATGACGTTGATAAATTAAAACCATTTATTTAACTTTATTCTCAGCAAAGAAAGTAAATACGATAACAAACGAAAAACTACTAGGCCAAAATAGATTAAAAATTTTGAAAAAACGTCGAAAAATCAATTTTCCGGTTAAAATGAGGACAAATTCATGGAAAAGCCCACTTAACTTCGATAGAAGTCCCCCCTACACTTGATATAAACATTGTCCTCAATGTTTAAGCATGTGGGAGTAAACTCCCCTACACTTAGGATATTGTGCACGTTGTTTAAATCTTGTTAAGGAAGAGACAACTATCGTGATTCAATGTCAACATATAATATATGAAATATTGAATCACGAGAGTTTAGGATAGAACCGGGAAGACGGGTACAGGGGATCACGGGTCGTTAAATATCATCAAAAGTGCTCTTTAAAGCTTTAATCCCTGCATATCATAAGAAAGAAGACAACAAACACATACGAGGGTCTCCCTACACTTATTATAAAAAGCGGATAAAAAGGATAGATACTCTGGTTGTCTCCTGAGAAGCGCTTGTTTTTGTTTACCGAGTCACGAGCCTGACTCGTCCCCGAATTAAATGGTCCATGGGGAAGCCTCAAATGTAATAACGGGATCAAAGACCTTGTCCTCGTTACCGAAGGAAAATAATAAAGGATAGGCCGAAGGATACGTCTTGAACGGCAGAAAAATCCTCTCAACATAAGAAAAGTATGTGAAATCATGATCCACGGGAGGTGGAGTGGGTAAAGGAATCAAAATGTCATCCTCAAAATACATATGAGTATCACTGAGCGGCAAAGCCGTAAAGGTGTTAATCGTGGAATGGTCAATGTCACCGCCCGGGTCAAGGCACTCATCCTCGGTAATGGTTTCCAAAGTATGGGATAAGAGGTGCTCGGGAGGGGAACTTGGGACAATATCTTCATGCATCAAAGTATCAAAAAGAATATTCTCCTCCGTGTCATCATCATCAATACCCGGAGGTATTGAGTGAATGTCGATTTCTTCCATAGATGTGTCATTATTCTTGACGGGAGTAATAGATGGAGGTAAAGACTCGGAAAGAGGAGGAGAATTCAACGCTTCAATTTGAAAAATAAGAAGATGAACTTTCAATAATTTGTGGCGAAGAATAACGTCTTCCACCTCATCTACAAGACCAAGTTCAGAGGTGAACTTCTCGTAAGTCGGAGAGAATAAATCAACATGGCCCTCATCGCCCGGAGGAGATTGAGAAATTTCAAAAGTGAAATTCTCATAGCATGGAGAAAAATCATTATCATTAAGAGCGACCTCGTCCGTAAGCTCAGCACAAGTCGGTACATCACAAACCTCCTCAAATAAGTTGTCGAGACCAAATTCACTAATCTCGCTCGATGAATCACAATCCTTGGACGCATTTGGGATATCGAGAGAAGGAGGTGCAATTGCACTAGGACATTGAGCAACAAGATTATTCCAAGAAATAGTATTATCATCGTTATCATCATCATCATAATAGTATGGATGCACAGTAGGAGGAGTATAAGCCTCGATATTGGATATTTGCTCTTGTCGGATTTCCCTCTCCAAGATAGCTGGGAGGCGATCTAGAATTCCAGCCAAATTAGCGAGTATTTATGTGCTTATTCCAAAAGAAGGTTGATGAACGACGGATTATTGTGGGGGCTCAAAATTTTGAAAACCGTAATTATAGCACGAATGTGGCTCATAATTCATCGGATGAGAAGAATTAGAACATGGATGTGGTTCATAATAATTCATCGGTTGATAATAAGATGTGTCGTGAGGGCCCCCGCAATGATTGCAACACGGGTATTGAGAAAAACCCGGTGCGTCTTGTGGATAGCTATTATCATTGTCATAATTGTAACCCGGTTCTTGCCCGTCATGAGACTGGTATCGAATCGGACACGAAACATGCCAATGAGAATTGATTCTACAATAAATGCAAGAGGGGGAAGTAAGTGCATTAGGAGCAAAGGATGAGTTAGTCGAATTGCACGAGGGACAAAATCCAAATTGTGTATTGTCGATAGCATTTTCGCACCGCTCACATGTACACCATTGACAAGTTTGAAAACCATATAATGGTATCCCACACCCTACGCAATATGAATCCATGAAGAATTAAAATAAGAGGGGTTGAGAAAAAGAATTAAACACAATAGAGGATAGACAGGATTATTTTTGGTGCAAAACTCTGAAGAATAAATGCTTTTTATGAGTTTATTAAATGTTTTTGGATTTTTGAAAACTTTTGACATGAAAAATAACGTTCACGAGTGAACGGATCCTAAAATCCAACGCGTCTCTCACAAAAAACCGTTAATCTTCACGAAAAGAGCCGACAGCGGTGCCATTTGATATGCTGGATTTTACTAGGTTAAAACTTCGTTGTTCACGGTCTTAGCGAATTGATCTCCGGTTGAATGTTTGACTCAGTCGTCTTTGGTGTATAAAAGAAAATATTGTCATTGAGTATCTATTTTAAAATAAAAAGCTTGAAAAGTAAATGACAAGATAATAAAAGAGATAAACTAAATAAAACCTAAATAAAAGACGTAAACGAATTAAAGATAAAAGCTTGACAAAAAGTAATGACGAAAAAAATAAGACTTATAAAAATAAATGACGAAATATTAAAACATGACAAAAAGTAAAATTGAAAACTTTAAATTTAAACTAAGATAAAACAAGTTTAAAATAACACTAAGTAAAAATGGCGGGAAAAGATTAATTTGAAAACTTAAAATAAAAACAGGAAATAAAATAAGTATTCTTGGATCGTACTCAGTGATGTTAGTCAGTAATCTTACTCAGTAATCTTACTCAGTGATCTTACTCAGTAATCTTACTCAGTGATCTTACTCAGTGATCTTACTCAGTAATCTTACTCATTAATCTTACTCAGTAATCTTACTCAGTGATCTTACTCAGTAATCTTACTTAGTGATCTTACTTAGTGATCTTACTCAGTGATCTTACTCAGTAATCTTACTCAGTAATCTTACTCAGTGATCTTACTCAGTGATCTTACTCAGTGATCTTACTCAGTAATCTTACTCAGTAATCTTACTCAGTGATCTTAGTCAGTAATCGTACACAATTAGAAACCCTTAGGTTTATGTGATCACGAAACTAGATCGTAACAAGTAAACCCTTAGAATATTACGACGATACATAAAAAAGAAAATAAGCAATAACCAAATAAGCAATTTAACAATAAGCAATTACCAAAAAAACTTAATTAAAACAATAATAAGAAGAACTAAATAAGCATAAATTTAAAAACTTTTAAAACACTAAATAAACAAGATTTATAAAATAACTTTAAAAAGATTAAACTTTTGAAAACACTTAAATGAAAATAAGCTAAACACGAAATAAGCTAAAAACACAATAAGGAAAGAACGTAAATTGCATGAAAATGATAAAAAAACAATGGAAAAATAAGAACTTTTATCAAATAAACATCAAGATTAAACAAAACTTCAAGATTAATCAAACAAAGAAAGATATTGAAAAGCAAGAAAGGAAGAATGAGATGATTATGAAAAGCTTTGAATTTTAAAGATAAAGATTAAAGACAAGATTAAAACTTACATGAATTTAAAGACAAGAATTTAAATGACAATATGAAAGTGCATGAAAAGTAAATGTAGAGAACTAATTTGTCAAATTAGCTAAAACCTCATAAATGAGGTTAATTTCTCTATTTATAGGAGGAGGGGAGGAGTAAGTTGCTTCCTTCTTTCTTTCTTTTCTCTTCTCGTCTTTCGTCTTTGACAATAAACTCGTCATTCTCGACTTTGTCTCAGGATTTGTGGATAAACAAAATGAACTCGTCTTCTAATTTCTTCATTATTTAGACTTGGTCCTTCGACTTCGTTAAACTTCCGTCTTTAGACTTTTTCTTCGATAAATCTTCAGAATAGGCCTTGGACTTCCGTTCTTTTTGCACTCTTGATCTTTTGACTTCGTCTTTTGTCTTTTTCTTTGATAAAAGCCCGTGAAAGCTCGTGTTTTCTTCCCTTTTCACATTTTGGTCCTAAAACATAATAAAAACACAAACCACGCATAATTCCGACATTTACGACATAAAATACATGTTTTGGCTTGGTTATTATTATAATTAAGTGGTAAAAGGATGGGTGTTTTCACACCTATCACTTATACATTGAACTGCTATGTGGAAATACTTAATATAGTTAAGTATACTTGATATCAAGGAGGACAAGACTGGGCCTTGGGGACAAAACTGGGTCTTGGGGTTGGACGTTAGGTGTATGGACGCCTAATATGCCATGGAAGGAAGGAAGGATAGGAAAGGCTTGGAGCCTTGGAACAGAAATGATAAGCGCTTAGTACTGAATAGTTATGCATGATAGTAGTACACTGTTCAATTATCTTAAATGTTATTGTATGTCGTTATTCACAGCTAATGTATTGAAATGTATAAGTTTGGCGTTGGAGTCTAAACCTATGACTCTCACCAACATTTTATTTGACGTGTTTTAGTGTCTCTTTTAGGTAATAATGAGGTTAAGCGTGGGAACATAAGTGGCTTGGACTGGAGACGCGTAGGAAATGCATATTGAAGGAGATCCCCGTTCCTTCTTAGTTTATTTTTGTCTTTTGAATAAGTGATGATATAAACACCTATGTGTGAATGTTTGTTTTATTTGTTGTCTTTAATAAGAGGTGGGACATTTTCCTACTTACCTAGACTCCTGCATTTGTTGAGATATTGTCATGACATTTGTGTCACCGTTTATGTTCTATTTCATTTAGTTCTCTCTATAGGCACGCTATTCTTGTGATGATATCCATAGTTCGCGCCCCATATTCCGCCATTATGGGGTGTGACAGAATGGTATTAGAGATAATGGTTATAGAGAATTAAGTTGCTTAGCCTAGTAGCCTAGTCTATAGCTTAAGGGTACCTGCATATAAGCGTCATAGGAGTATGTGTGCATTTTATATTAATTGAAGTGTTTATGGATGATTTTTATTTATTATGATATATGTTAAGTTATGAACTATTATGGTTCATACTTAGCCACATATTATTTTCCTTTTCGGGTTTTGACTAGTGCGGGTTGAACCACAATCGTTCACGCTAGTCATTGTAGTACTTTGCTTAGAATGTACATTATAGTACATAATTTGGTACATGGTAGTTTTTGTCTTTCGTTGTGTTATTCTATGTATCCGATGAGTAATTTTTTTTTTCTGAAGTTTAAGTCATGTTAGGGGTTAGAAAAAAAACAGAAAAAACCGAAACCGAACCAAAAACCAAAAAAACCGAACCGAAAAACCGACCAAATATAAAACCGATGGTTCGGTTTTTAGGTTTTCGAAAACCGAAAAGTTTCAGTTCGGTTTCGGTTTTCAAACCGAAAAACCGACAAACCAAACCGAAACTGATTACAAACCGAAAAACCGAACCATCCAAAACCGAACGGTTTTAGTTTTTGGTTTTTAAAAACCGAATATATATATGTTCGGTTTCGGTTTTAGCCAAAAAGCGACCCAAACCGAACCGTGCACACCCTAAGTCATGCCCCCTAAGAGTCACGTAGTGGTTCAAGCCACTGGAATTACGAAGATAGGATGCAACAAACGTACAAACTATAGGAGGAAAATTTCATATGAGTGGTATCCATGTGAGGCGATATAACGCATGTCTAAGGTGGAAGTGAAGAATATGTGGGTTTATAAGACTTTGCTAACGATAACAGCTAAAGAAGGGAATAAGAAAGTACTATTGAGGAATGTCAAGACTAGACCGGTTTATCTGGATAGTAAAAATAATGGAGGAGGAGAATCGGATACTGAATCCACGGCATCCAACAACTATTTGTTTATCTAGTTTATGTCGTTCCACTCTTATGGGCAACGTGACTTAGTATTAATTTTGCTTTCATTTGAAATTTTTCTATGCTAGTTTAAGCTAGACTATGGATTTATGTGTTTTGACTATGTTATTTTAATAAATTCATATTTGGACCTTTATGGTTATGTGAGTGTGCTTAATTGTTGATGTATGTGATGTATGTTGTATTTATTCTTATAACTGTCATCAAAGAGGGAGTGCATTAGGGAAAGGGTAATTGTATAAGTATGGTGGCCAACATAGTTATACAAGTACCATAACTTCAATGGATTCCTAAGTATGATTGCATTAAAGAGGGTTAATATATGCTTGCACTATGTATGATAGTAGTATGTCTAGCTATGGTAGGCGTATGCATGGAGTAGTATTTATACTACATGGAATATTATGGTATTTATTAACGGATGTCTTGTCTTACTATAGAATGGTGAATACGCGAAATGGTGCTGGAAGTGGTGGAGGTGAAAATCCCGATTTGACTTCTCAGATTGCTGCTCAAATGGATAACATCATACCAACTATTGTTCAGCAAGTGACGAATAACTTGAACAACAATAACAACAATGGTCAAGGAGGAGGTGGTAACAACAGTTACAACTATAAGTCATTCACGTCTTGTGGTGTTAAGGAGTATGACGAAAAGGGTGGTGCAGTGGCACTTACCCAATGGATAGAAAAGATGGAGAATGTGATCCAGATGAGTGGTTTTCTTCCCAATCAGAGAATCATGTATGTAACTGGTTCACTTGTGGGGAAGGCTTTAACTTGGTGGATCACTCAAGTCCAAGCAAGAGGAAGAGTTGCGACAAATGCTATGGCTTGGAATGACTTTAAGACTCTTATGACTACGGAATTCTATCCGAGCAATGAGATGGAGAAGTTGGAGAACGCGTTTTGGGGACATGCGATGGTTGGAGGGGCTCATGCGGAGTATACGGATCACTTCCATGAGTTGGCAAATTTGGTTCCTCATTTGGTTCCCCCTAAAGCGAACAAAATCAAGAGGTACATTGCTGGATTGCCTCCTCAAATCAGAGAAATGATCAAGGCTACTCAGCCTACCACGATACAACAGGCTATACTGACAGCAAGAATACTTAATCAAGAAGATGTATCTAGTGGAAACTTGGGAAAATCAGGGGATAAAAGGAAGGAGCCAGAAGCTGAGAAACCGTCGGACACCAACTAGAAAAGTGTCAAGAAGGAGAAGGATGGAAGAAACTTTTCCATGAGGGCACCCCAAAATTCTGGTTGTTAGCCCTAAAATGTGAGCGCCATTTACGGAATTACATTTTATTCAGATAGGCAAAACGTGGAGGGACTACTATTGACATGTTGTCAAAGTGACCTCTTGTCTAGCCTATATATACCCCTACATACTTCCATGGAGGGGTGAGGATTCTTCTTATTGTGTATTTCACTTCTCTCTCCAAATACACACACTCATTTCAAGCTTTATCTTTCTCTTTCTAAAAATGTCTAAGCATCACTTTTATCCTCCCCGACCTCCGGATCATCCTCTTGTTAGCTTGAATCTTATAGGTTAACAATTGGTATCAGAGCTAACCGGGGGTGTTTTGTGTTTTTTGTTTGCTTAATCTATGGTATTCATGACTTATTAGTGCTTATTTTATAAGCTGTTGTCCAAAATGGTGTTTGAAGTTTTATGTCCAGAAAGTCCAAATATCCATCCATCTCATAATTCGTTTCAAATGTCTCATAGTCAATTTTCTCTTTTCTTTTCTATTACAAAACTGTTTCTCCCATGTCACGTTTTTTTTCTTTCTTATCTTTTTGCTTGGATAACAGTGTCAACAAATGGTCCCATCTATTTTTATTGTCCCTTCATTTTTAATGACTTATCTAGATGCTTTCGTGTTCCTGGGATGAATAGATGCATAAAAAAAATGTGTCAGATATGAAATTTACCAGATCCATCTAATTTTTTTGGGGAGAAAAGGACAAAAAAATGGAGCAGATCCATTTTTTCAGGGTTACAAAAATGTTGGTCATAATCCCTTTTGCGATGGCATTTTCAGATGGCTACTTACGATCGCATTGATTGCGATGGTTGGACTGCGATGGAGTCATTCCGATGGGTTGACTCATTGCGATGGGTTGACTCATTGCGATGGGAGGTTACGATGGCCACATTTCAATGGTGATATTGCGATGGAAGTTTTCAGACTAGTGAGTGCGATGGAGAGTGTTATAAACATTACGATGACTCATTTTTTTTAAGAAAACATTGCGATAATGACCAAACTAGATATAAACCGAGACCATATACTCTTTCTAACTATTCAACAATTCAACACCCAGCTCGTCTAATCCTAATCCCTTCGTCTCACCTCAACTCCTTCTCTCGCATCACCTTTCATTAAACTCGAATGCAAAACAATTTAAATAAAAAAAAATAAAAAATCATATGATCTCAGTTTAGTTTTTCCCGTGTTTATACATGCAAGACAAGATCTATTAAGATCTTATACTCGAGAAAAAAAATACATCTTCACAGATCAAGTGTTATGATATATACCATCTTTGATTTTCGAACCTACAGAAAACGTAATATAACAATTTTTGTTATATCCTTTTCCTTAGTTCGTTTTTGACTAAATACATTCAACCCTACCTTAGACCACCTGAGTGACCTTGAAGCCTTAACAACTTTGAAGTTCTTCGTGGCAATGATCTAAATCGAATAAAAGAGGTTGGTGTCATGGTTTAAACTGAGATGGTATAGACTGATGAAGATGGGGTCTGTTTGTATCCGATGATGATGATTGTTTGAGAAGGGATTTATGGATGGAATTTTTTTTATCTGCGTATGAAAGAGAAGTGGGGGCGGAGGAAATGAGGCATATGAGATTAGGGTTAAGTTTGTGAGATTTATTAGGATATACATGTCTTATTTATCCCTAGGTTAACTGATTCAAGGATCGGGTATTTTGTACTCCTAATTGGGTTTGGGCTGTGAATGTTGTCAAGATAAATTGGAAATGTTTTGGACAAACATGGCCCGGTTACTGAAATCACAGAAGTAGAGGGTATAGCATATGACAGACCGACATTTACATTGACTAAATTTGGTGATGTTTGTATATGCCATTGGGGCCAATATAGGCAGAATAAAGTTTTTCAAGTGGCCCAAGTATCATTTCTCGAATTATACGAAGTTGGTTTTATTGTTTGGGTTGCATAAATTTTTTAAAAAGATGGATATGGTTTGGGCCGGATGAGATTTATTTGGGCTATGATGATATTATTTTTTGATGTCGGGTATTCGCTATGTTTCGATCGAAAGTGCTTCAACGACAAAGAAAATTATAGGTTTTAAACCTAATATTTTCGAAAAATTTTCGACGATCCGCGCATTAGTTGGGCATGTGATTGACATTGGCCTTAAATGACAAGTTGTCTAGACAAATTTTGTCCCTTAATGATAATTCATCTCATAATTTGTTCTAGATAACGACATTCACAACACAACACCAAAGCAAACAAAACACATAACGCTAAAACGATCCGATATAAGATTCACTTTAAACGACAACGGCTAGTTTTGATTCTTCAAAGACAAGTGACCATGGAGTGGATTTGGTATTCTTTATTTGAAGTTGAAGTGAGATTTCATTAAGGCATCTACTTATTTCATCATCTAGCCTTCCTTCTACTTTTCTACCCCTTTTCTTCAAACCCAGTCTATCGATTGATGACTTGCTTGGGCGATAAAATTTATGATTGAGACTTGTTTTATCTAGTTTCCACTGTCAAGGGGTGGATGGTCGACGACATGGATAACTATCATTTTTGGGTGTCACACGCAGTTGCTCGTGTGGATAACTTCAAGAGGTATAAGAGACTTTTTTATAGCACCGTTCTTCAATCGGCATAAGTGCAAGCTTAAGTAACAAATTTGGGGGATTGTACTTCAGTTTCAAGTTTGGAATACCGGGTTTACTTCACATGTGGTCACAAAAATAGCCGAATGAATTCGAGGTTGGTATGTTAGACAGAGAGAGATGGAATCAGCAATCAATTCTTACGAGATATTTATGAGCTTCATAACGACAATGGTACTTCATAGTCTAAGCAAAATTTTTCAAAGTTTCTCAATGACTTTCAAAACTTTTCAAGACATTTTCTTGACTAAGAGCTTCTCGAGTATATGGACGTCCATGATAATGATGCTTCCGAGAGTTCGAAATCATCATGGGGGAAGATCGTGTACTTTGAAGTAATCGAATCAACTTCCAGGGGGAAGTAGTGTACATGGAATGGTATCTACTTACTTTATATGATTTTTATGAAGTATTCTGCAGGCGTGAGAAGAATTGTTGCTGATTTCCCTGCATGTTACCCCAAACGGATTATCACCAAAAACCTAAACGACATGAGACAGTATATAAGCAGTATTATCTGGTGTGGTTCTTCTACAAATTTCCGCTGTGCACTTAAATCGATAAGCTAGAAGATTGTTCAAACTACATCAAAGTGTCAGAATCTGCTTAAGATACAGATATTGGTTTGGGGGGAAGCTGATTCAGAAACTTCGTCAAAAAGAAGTCTATGAAGAAAGTTTTTTAATACATGCTGCATGAATTGGGGGGAAGTTAATCCAAATCATGCATATTGTAATTGTTCCACAAAAAGCAAAGACAAAGAGGATTCAAGCTGAGGTACAAGTTATGAAGACAAGAAGAATTAAAAGACATCCTCAGCATTGGAAGCGCCTTGGAAGACTTTATTTTGTTGTATTTTTACTTGTTAGGAACATTGTAAGTAATTCCGTATGTCTCCACATTGGTGGAAGATTGTTAGCCCTAAAATGTGAGCGCCATTTACAGAATTACATTTTATTCAGATAGGCAAAACGTGGAGGGACTACTATTGACATGTTGTCAAAGTGACCTCTTGTCTAGCCTATATATACCCCTCCATACTTCCATGGAGGGGTGAGGATTCTTCTTATTGTGTATTTCACTTCTCTCTCTAAATACACACACTCATTTCAGGCTTTATCTTTCTCTCTCTAAAAATGTCTAAACATCACTTTTATCCTCCCCGACCTTCGGATCATCCTCTTGTTAGCTTGAATCATATGTTTAACACTGGTAATCCAAATAGCAATACCAACAATAACACACCTTGTAGGACCTGCTCTAGGTTCCATCCAAGAGGCACACCCTGTGTTGTGTGTTAAAATTGCCAGAAACCAGGGCACTTTGCAAGAGATTGTGGAGCACCTAACCGGAGCGTGACACCACTTCAGTCTGTGAGGATGAATGAGCTGGAGGAAATTGCTTTGAGTGTGGACAACCCGGGCATTTCAAGAGGGAGTGTCCTAGATTGGCTGGAACAACCAATCAGGGAAGAGGTCTAATAAGTGTGAAAACACTTATCCTTTTACCACTTAAAACAAATAAAAACGAGACCAAAACGTGTATTTAATGTCGTAAAAGTCGGAACTACGCGTGGTTTGTGTTTTTTGTTGTGTTTTAGGACCAAAAGATGAAAAAGGAAGAAAACACGGGTTTTCATGGGCTTTTATCGAAGAAAAAGACCAACGACGGAAGTTTAACAAAGTCGAAGAACCAAATCTAATAAAAGAAGAAATTAGAAGACGAGTTTATTTATCGATAAATCGCGAGACAAAGTCGAGAATGACGAATTAATTAAAAAGACGAGAAGATAAAAGAAAGAAGGAAGCACCACACCTATCACTCCTCTACTATAAATAGGCCTCATTATCATCATTTGTAATAGTTAGTTAGTTTTTAGGAGTAGGTGTAATTTTAAATTCTCTCATTTTTCTTCAAGCTTGTTCTTCTTTAAACTCTTAATCTTTCTTTAATCTTAATCTTTTGAATCTTTAATCTTAATCTTTTCAATTAATCTCATTCTTCCTTTCTTGTTTTTAAGTGTGTTAATTTGGTTGATCATCATGTTAGCTTATTTGATCTTATTGCTTATTTGATTGATTTGCTTATTTCTTGTTTTTATAATTTTTATGTGGTTGATTTTTATAGCTTATTGTGCTTATTGCTTATTTTGTGTTTATCTTATTTTTATTTGAGTGAATTTGGTAGTTTAATATTTTTTAAAATATATTTTATTAATTTCGCTTATTTGGTGTTTTTAGAGTTTTAATTTGTGTCTTGTTTAGCTTATTTTAAAAATTAGTTTAGCTTAATTTTGCTTATTTTTAGTTATTTTTAGCTTATTTTTAAATTTCCCGAATTATATCATAAACCCTCTTTTTCCGAATTAATCACTTTTCCTAAATTCCGAATTAAGTTTACTTGTATATTCTGACTTGTGTTTTTCAGCCTTTATTCCAAATTAGAGCTAAAACCCTTATCCCGAATTAGTAAATTTTACAATTATTCCGAATTGTTAACATTGATGCATTCCGAATTGTTATTCGGAATCTGTTATTCTGAATTATGCTTTAATCACATATTCCAAATTAGGTTTTTATTTCATATTCCGAATTAGGTTTCTAGTCATATTCCGAATTACTTCTCAAATTTCTTTTTTCCGAATTGTCTTATGATTAATGTATTCCGAATTAAAAAATATTACGTATTATAATTCGGAATTATTTATTCCGAATTGTTTTCTTAAAAATGTTTCCGAATTAATTTCTTTGATTTTTTTCCAAATTGTTTTATGATTTTCTTATTCCGAATTAAATACTTGAAACGTATTCCGAATTGTTAACTTGATTTTCTTTTCCGAATTATTTTCTTGATTTTATTCCGAATTGTTTTTAGATTTTTATTTTTCCCGCCATTTTTGTTAAGTTTTATTCCAAATTGTTTTGTTTAGTTTTTATTTTTTAATTTTACTTATTATTAAGTTTTAATTTGTTTATTTTCTTTATTATTTGTCGTTTGTTTTATTTTTATTCGTCAAGTTTTAATTGTTAGTAGACATAGATAACCATATTTTCTTTTATCCACAAAAAATGATTGAGTCACATTTTAAACCGAGATCAATTCGATTAGATACCGAGAACAACTTTTTCTTATTAAAATTCAGTTATTAAAATGGCACCGCTGCCGGCTATTTTCATAAAGATTAACGGTTTTTTGTGAGAGACACGTTGGATTTTAGGATCCTTTCACTCGTGAACGTTATTTTTCTTGCAAAAATTTTAAAAGTTTTCAAAAATCAAAAATTCAAAAACCTAAAAACATTTTAAAAAATCATAAAAAGCATTTCTTTTCTAAAGTTTTGCACCAAAAATATTTTCTTTTACATTAATGATTCTCTTTCCGATTTGGATGATTCACCACTCTATGATGAATATGATGATTCTACTTCCGATTTGGATGATCCACCAATTTATGATAATTATGATGATTTTACCTCCAAGTATGAAGACATGCCAATTTATGATGATTTTGATGATGATGACACTCTTTCGAGTGATTCTTCAAGTGTTGTGTCTTCTAATGATGTTTTTGCTCCTATTTTTGATGAGGATCCTCCACCAACAACGCTTGATACTACTTAAGAGGATTACTCTTTTGAGGAAGATTTCGCCACCTTTCTCAATACTTACTTTCCTAATGAGCATGATTCTCCTCCTTTGGATTTTGATTATGGTCTCTACCCTCCTTCGGATTTTAAGAAACCCCTTTCAAAGTAAAAGAAACCGGACGACACCAACATTCGCAGTACTTATGTTTTGACACCTCTCTTTCCACCTTCTTCGGATGAGATTGTGAGGTATATGGGCAAATCTTCTTCAAGATCTACTGAGTGTCATTCTTATTTTCCCCTAAAAGAAAACGTGTCCGATTCGGGTATCACAGTTTTTGAGCCATCTCAGTATCCATCTGATTAAATAAAAGGAAAGACTTTTGGAATATACGGAGCTACGCTTTCACCTTACCACACCTTCTATCACCGTGCTCAACTTCTGCTTAAGGGAACGTCGCCTACTCTACTTTGGCTTGTGCTCTTCTCCTTAGGTTTATGCTACTTGTTGGATGAGAACCATGTATTTGACCCCGACGGATTTTCCTCAAGGTTTTCTATGAACTTTAAACCATAGTATTCGGGGTCGAGTCAGGCTTGAGACTCGGTTATCAAAAACAAGCGCTTCTCGAGAGGAAACCTGATGATCTATCCTTCTTTTTCCGTTTTCCATACAAAGTGTAGGGGGGCCCTAGTAGGTTTTTGTTGTTTTGTTTCTTATGATATGTAGGGATTGGAGCTTTCAAAGATCCACTTTTGATGACTTTTGACGACCCGTGATTCCGTGTACCCGTCTTACCGGTTCTATCCAAAACTCTTGTGATTCAATATTTTATATCCATAACTGTTGAAATAGGAATCACCTTAGTTGTCTCTTCCTTAGCAAGATTTAAACAACGTATACAATGTCCTAAGTGTAGGGGAGTTTACTTCCACATGCTTAAACATTAAGGACAATGTTTATATTAAGTGTAGGGGAGACTTCTATCGAAGTTAAGTGGGATTTTCCATGAATATGGCCTCATTTTAACCGGAAAATTGATTATTCGACATTTTTCAAATTTTTGATCTATTTTGGCCTAGTAGTATTTTCCTTTGTTATCGTTATTTTCTTTCATCGTATGTATTTATTTCATTTCTAGTATAAAGTCAAAATAAATTATTAAATAAAATGGTTTTAACAAGTTTAGATGTCTTTGATATATTAGGCTCGTCATGAATATTTTGACTCAACACGAGTTTACTTATTTGAGTTTACTCTAGCTAGTATCCTTACCCATATGGACCTTAATTGGTTTATTAGGCTAAGCATCCACGAATCTCATTCCTTGAGATTTTAAATTGCGGAGAACGAGAGATGATAGAGTCAATTATAAGTTTTGTATTCTTTCATGAACTTATGTGAGTTAATTATGAGCTTTTTCTCCCATCACTTGTCAATAAATAAATGCAATAAATAAGGTCGTACGATTTGTAAAGTTACTTAGCTTCTAGCCCAAGATCGTTTAAAAGTTGATCTGGATTAATTAGAGTTCATAGCCAAGGCATAACTTATTGAAACGGGATGCGAAGATTGGCGAGTCCAAAAAGGCCCTAACAAGGCATGAGGGCTACATTTTGTTGCTAAAGATCCAAGATGATGTGAAGAATCATTATTCATAAATCAATATGAAGGATCGAGATACACGACGAGAAGAAATTACTCCCATAAAGATCATGGAGAAGTCTATCCAAAAAGACCTTAACAAGGTATGAGGATAAATAGATCCAAGTCCGAAAAGGAGGCGGATCATTGTATATCAAAATCCCAAGTAAAGATTGAAGAAAAATGAAGAAGTCGTGGTCTAAGTTTGAAGAATCCCTCAAAAACTTCAAGTGAAGACATTCCAATTATGAAGAGAAGACCATTATTTCAAGAACGTCTCTCAAGATTCGAAGTATGAAGTCAATGCCAAATATCGGTCCGAGAAAGGTCTCAAATCGTGAAACGAGTTATGCCAAGATATGAAATTTATGAGATTTCGAGAAGCCGTTTTAAAAGATTTTGTCCTTTAGCTAACTATTGATTAAATCGTCCTACTTTATTTTCAGCCTTAATAAATTATCGAAATAAGTCAAAAATGCATCCTCGTGATCATTCAAGACAATAAAAAATATAAGAGATACACCATAAGAATAAGGGGGTCTAAGTGAATAATTGAGCCACGTGAGTAAGTGTTAGCTTTACTAACTTATAATAACAATGATATCGTTTTTAAGCTTGGTATGGGGAACGTGAAACTTGAGGGTGATAAACATTCATGACACCAAAAACCCTATTTTAAGTCTTAGATTTCTTTACGAGTTTCTTCCTTCAAACAATTTCGAAATTTTTCTATCTTTTTAGTTCCCATAGTGTCTAGTATGTAATAAGGGACAAGGTGGGTTAATTATAAGGAGAATGTAAATCTTGCTTTGAAATTAATGCATTGCATGAGGGCATTGCAATGGTCAAGTGTAGGAGATTTAATAAGTGTGAAAACACTTATCCTTTTACCACTTAAAACAAATAAAAATGAGACCAAAACGTGTATTTAATGTCGTAAAAGTTGGAATTACGCGTGGTTTGTGTTTTTTGTTGTGTTTTAGGATCAAAAGATGAAAAAGGAAGAAACACGGGTTTTCACGGGCTTTTATCGAAGAAAAAGACCAAAGACGGAAGTTTAACAAAGTCGAAGAACCAAATCTAATAAAACAAGAAATTAGAAGACGAGTTCATTTTATTTATCGATAAATCCCGAGACAAAGTCGAGAATGACGAATTAATTAAAAAGACGAGAAGACAAAAGAAAGAAGGAAGCACCACACCTATCACTCCTCCACTATAAATAGGCCTCATTATCATCATTTGTAATAGTTAGTTAGTTTTTAGGAGTAGGTGTAATTTTAAATTCTCTCATTTTTCTTTAAGGTTGTTCTTCTTTAAACTCTTAATCTTTCTTTAATCTTAATCTTTTGAATCTTTAATCTTAATCTTTTTATTAAGCTTTTCAATTAATCTCATTCTTCTTTTATTGTTATTAAGTGTGTTGATTTGTTTAATCATCGTGTTAGCTTATTTAATCTTATTGCTTATTTAATTGATTTGCTTATTTCTTGTATTTATAATTTTTATGTGGTTTATTTTTATAACTAATTGTGCTTATTGCTTATTTTGTGTTTATCTTATTTTTATTGGAGTGGATTTGGTAGTTTAATATTTTTTAAAATATATTTTATTAATTTTTCTTATTTGATGTTTCTAGAGTTTTAATTTGTGTCTTGTTTAGCTTATTTTAAAATATAGTTTAGCTTAATTTTTGCTTATTTGCTTGATTAGTTTTAGCTTATTTTTAAATTTCCCGAATTATATCATAAACCCTCTTTTTCCGAATTAATAACTTTTCCTAAACTTCGAATTAAGTTTACTTGCATATTCCGAGTTGTGTTTTTCAGCCTTTATTCCGAATTAGAACTAAAACCCTTATCCCGAATTAGTAAATTTTACAATTATTCCGAATTGTTAACTTTGATGCATTCCGAATTGTTATTCGGAATCAGTTATTCCAAATTATGCTTTAATCACATATTCTGAATTAGGTTTTTATTTCATATTCCGAATTAGGTTTCTAGTCATATTCCGAATTACTTTCTTGGGACATATTCCGTATTACTTCTCAAATTTATTTTTTCCGAATTGTGTTAAGATTAATGTATTCCGAATTTGAAAAAATTCCCGAATTATAATTCGGAATTATTTATTCCGAATTGTGTTCTTGAAAATGTTTCCGAATTTATTTCTTTGATTTTTTTTTTCGAATTGTTTTCTGATTTTCTTATTCCGAATTAAATACTTGAAACGTGTTCCGAATTGTTAAATTGATTTTCTTTTCCGAATTATTTACTTGATTTATTCTGAATTGTTTTTAGATTTTTATTTTTCCCGCCATTTTTGTTAAGTTTTATTCCAAATTGTTTTGTTTAGTTTTTATTTTTAATTTTACTTTTTATTAAGTTTTAATTTGTTTAATTTCTTTATTATTTGTCGTTTGTTTTATTTTTATTCGTCAAGTTTTTATTGTTAGTAGACATAGATAACCATATTTTCTCTTATCCACCAAAAATGATTGAGTCACATTTTAAGCCGAGATCAATTCGATTAGATACCGAGAACATATTTTTCTTATTAAAATTCAGTTATTAAGGTCAGCTAGCTTTGGAAGGGAACCGAGGAAATCAAGGCGGTGGCAATCAGAACAATGCTAACCATAACCATGGATAAAACGGAAACAATGGAAACCATGGGAATCAGAACTGGAACAGGAACAAGAACGAAGGAAATCAAAATAGGGGAAATCAGAATGGAGGCAGGGTTTACCTTGCGAATGAAGTAGAGGCGGTTCAGGACCCGAATGTGGTAACAGTACATTTTCTGTTAACAATCACTATGCTACTATCCTTTTCGACTCTAGGGATGATTTTATCTTTGTGTCTTCCCAATTCGTGCCTTTGTTAAATATGAGCTGTAGCGTAGCAAAACCCGGTTATGTGATTGAAATAGTTAGTGGTAAGCAAGAAGAGGTGGAAAAAATATTTTTAAATTGTAACTTAGAGTTAGGAGATTCTAAGTTCACCATTGATTTAATCCCTCTAGGTCACGGGAGTTTTGATGTTATAATTAGAATGGACTGGCTGTCGACGCATAAGGCTGAGATTGTATGCCATGAGAAGGTTGTTAGGATTCCCATAGGTGATTGAAATTGAGTATTTTGAAGTTAGTTTATTCTCGATTCTTGACAAATTGAAAGTCATAAAAATATCAAGCATTTAATTGTTCTTGGTTGTTAAGGGTATTTGGAAGTCTATGTCTAATTCAATCAACACGTAAAAAGTGGTAAATAATAGGCTACGTATCCGTAAAACACCTTGCAAATACCAATTACTATTCACAAAGTACAAAATTTAAATGCATAAAAGTAAAATTGCTTGAAATGTAAGCTAAATGAAAATATAAGGGCTAAAATGTAAACTTCAGAAACTATAAGGACCAAATGTGAAAATTATAACAACTAATAACAAATCTAACAACTTTTTGAAACCGCCTAACTGAAAATGTCAAAAACTGAAAGTTAAAGGATTGATTATTAGCAAACCCTAAAAATTAGAAAGATTAGCACATGTTACAAACAATTACAAACAACAAGGACTAAAATGCTATAAAATGGGAATTTTTAACAAAAACGGGTTAAGAACATACAATAAGCTGGTTTGAGCTTATTTCTCAACCAAATCAACTCTAGTTTGTTTTAAAATGCTTAAAATGGAAAATGAGCTAGACTTGTTAAAGGAATCAGCTTAAAAGCTTGTAAATCACAATGTAGCTTATTCTAATAAGCCAAGAATAAGCAAACTAGAAATCCAGACTTCCACACTTTGATTTTATTGAACAATCTGATTAATCAGCTAACAAGAATATTGGAATGTCTTTTAAAATGAAAAATGGTTCACTAAATAAGCCAGAATATGGAATTAAGCACAAATGAGCTTATTTGAGCAAGCGTTGACCAAAATTTCCAAAAAGCTGAAAATCATAGAATCCACTCAAGACATGTTGGCAATAAGATTTGTGAAAGAAAAATGGCAAATTTTTGAAGTAGAAATGGAGATACAAGAAAACAGTTTAGCCTTATTTACAGAAACTAGCATTTGCTCATGTGCTTATCAAAAAGCTGTTTTCTCTTTCAAACTAGCAAACTGTAGAATTTCCTTGTAGACACTAAAAGCTTAGATGTTGAACTAAAAGTAGAAACTAGTTTGAAGCAAAATGATCAAGGAATGAAGAAATGACAATGGATTGAAGTTTGCAAGTTTTCTGATTAACTAGTTAACAGGTTTTGACCCATACTTTTTACCCACCAATTGCCTTTCTGACTGAACTATTGACCACAAAATTGAACCAAATTGTTTACACTATGTAACAAATTGTAAATGAACACAATTCTACTAGACTCTACTTACCAAAAATCATCAAATCCAAACACTACTTAAAAACCTGTTAAAGAACTTTTGCAAAGGAAATCTGAGCTCAAGTGTAAGAAAAGTTTGGACTTATATCAGGACTTGGTTAATATGTGAAATAAGATGTAATTGAACTAAAAACAAGCAGGTAACAACACTTAACCACAAAGTGAGACTAATGACTACAAACTGATGAAGTTACTTACTGAAATCAAGTAAACTAAGATTAAGGCTATAAGATTACTCAAATACTATTAAACTAACACAATTATACTAGAATCATGATAAGCAAACATTCAGTTCAGCAGGTAAACTTTATACTAAGAATGTAGCATGCAAAACTGATTTCGGGGAACCAAAAATAGGATTTTTGACACCTTTTAGCAATAGGCCTCCTCTGATGAAGTAGAGGAGCGCTGAGCTCTCTAAATCAAACTTCCTTCAAACCAAATCAACTCATATCTACAACCAAATCACCTCCAAAATCCATATCTTATCTAATCATCTATCAAACTGCTACTTCTGAAATTCTGAAGAGAACTTGAACTGAAATTGGCTAGAATCAATGGCAAGGCTTCCAAATCACAAACATAAGCTCTGTTGATCAATGGAGATCAATAGCAACACAATGTAACAACTAGAGAGCAGAATTGAGTGAAGTAAGAAGATAAGAGTGAACTAAATATTTTTGTTTTATTTATTTGGGAGGGAAAATCTGTTACAAATGCTAACTGACTAATTAACAAGGTCTTAAGTGTGTGTCAAACACTTAAGAGTTTGTTGTAACTAAAAAGAACTAGAAATGAAGGAAAATGGAAATGTATGTTTTTTCACACTTTAAGCTACATGTTACAAATGAGCTAGTCTATCCCTATTTATAGAGTTGAGATCATGATGATTTGGGGTTGATGACGTGTCTTGGCCAATGGGAGAGTGCCAGGTGTCATGAGTTGGTCAATTGAAAATTCGTCTTCAAAAACACAAAAGGGGATTTTTGATCCGTTGACTTTCAGTCTAATTGGTTATGAGGACTATATTCCTTTTTGGATTGCGAGTATGTTTCATGTTTTTCACTTTATCTGAAATGCATTGTAGCTCAATCCATGATCTGGGTTCGTTGATTGTTGAAGATGACACGTGGCGTCTTCTTATTTGTCCTCAGCTTGTCACTCGGATCACTATCCAATTCGGATAAAATGAATATTGCATGTCAGCTTCTGATTGGATGAAAGGAGAGAAATTGGGTTTCACTGTTCGGATTCGTTCATTAAATGAAAAGTGGTTAGTGGCCAAGCTGGCAGCATATGTGGCAATTCAGATTCCTTCTTTCTTGATCTCCTATTGGTCCAAATGGTAATCACACAGATTAAGACCAAAGTTTATATAATTTTGTCAATTTCAGCCCTTGAACTTAGCAGATTTATCATTTGAGCTCTTTTCTTCATTCCTTTGGCAATTTCAGTCCTTTGACTTGCATTCTTGAATATTTAAGTCCTTTGACTTGGTTGACTTGAAGGTTGACCAGGTTTGACTTTAATCTTGACTTTTTCCAAAATTGCATTTAAGTTCCCCAACTTTTGAACATTGTCAAGATAGGTCCTTTATCTTCAAATGGCTTGTCATCTTTGATCCTTCTCTTGTCTTTTCTTCATAAATGAGCTTGATTTCACTTGTTTGCTTGAAATTTGTATCCTTGTTACCTATTTAAGCATAAACACAAAATATACCACATAATATTGCTTTATAGCACAAAGTTAGGTATTTTCAAGGGTAGTGACTATTTTACCAGGGTCTAAAACCCCTTTACCCAAAAAAAACTTTTAGATAGTGATAATGTCTTCTTCTGAATTGATGGGAGAATCATCATTACCAAGGAAGTGGGACTCAAATTCCTCCAAGAGGAAATCACTCTCTCCAAAAGGTGTTAAGGAGGGAGCAATTGAGGCAACGGTCTCTACATGAGGCATGTCTTCACTATCATTCTTACAAGCTTCATGGAAATGCTCATCACACACCTCATCAAGTACATCCACTATGTTAATTGTTTCACAAGCTTGAGATTTCTTAGTCACTTTTCCTAGCTTAAACACCACTTTCTCATCCTCAACTCTCATAATTAGATCTCCTTCCGCCACGTCTATTAGAGTATGACCCGTCCTCAAAAATGGTCTACCAATAATTAGAGGAACTCTCGGGTCCTTATCATAATCAACCACTACAAAGTCCGCCAGAAAGGTAAACTTATCCACACCTACAAACAAATCCTCCGCAATACCTACCGGGTAAGCTATGGTACGATTGGCTAACTCAAGGGTCATCCTAGTTGGAGTGATCTCGGGAAGAGAGTGTTTTTGCCAAACCGATTAAGGCATGAGATTTATGCTTGCCCCTAGATCCGCTAGTGCCATGCAATTTTCCACCCCCGAAAAATTACAAGGGATCAAAAATCGCCTTGGATCTCCAAGTTTTGTAGGTAAGGTTTTGAGCAACACGGCGGAGCAGTTCTCATTAAGTGATGTGTTAGGTAAATCCACCAATTTTTCCTTGTTGGAGAGGAGATCTTTGAACATCTTAGCAAAATTTGGCATATATGCAAGAGCTTCCGCAAAGGTGATATTTATGTTAAGTTGCTTGAACATCCTCAAAAAATTAGAGACTTTTATATCATCCTTGTTTTTCAATTTCTCCTTTCTCAATTTTGATGGATATGGAAGGCTTGGTTTTGGTGTAGGTGGAGTAGTTGTTGTGGTGGAAGGTTTCTCTTTGTTGGTTTCTTCATTGGGAGGTGTGGAAGGTAAAGGAGAAGTGAGTATAGGTTGAGAAGGTGTGGGTGTTGAAGTGGTAGAACTTGAAGGTGGTGAAGAAGATGTAGAAGTTTTATCACAAGGTGGAACCATAGTGGGCTTAACCATAGAATGAGTAGGAGGTGAAGGATCAATAGTTGTTTTTCCACTTCTTGTTATGATAGCATTGACATTAGCCCTCAGGTTTGTTTGTGTGTTTGAAGGTAGAGCCCCTTGTGGTCTTTGATTAAGTGCCATCAAAATCTTTTTGGTAGACTCCTCATTCATAATTCTCATTTGCTCTTGCATTATTTTTTCAAATTCATGAATTCTTCTTGCATTTTCTTGGTTCATATTTTGAAATAGATCATAGTTATCATTTGGCCCATATCCTTGATTTTGAACTTGAGGGTATCCTTGATTTTGAAAGGGTGGAGGTGGTTGGGTAAATCCTTGATTAGGTGTATGAAAGTTATTTCCTTGATTGTAAAAGTTATTGGGTGCTCTATAGTTGTTCCCTTGGTAGTTTGGCCTAGGCCCTTGATTTCTTTGTAGCAATCGAGGAGGATTGGGTTGATTATGGGTGGGAGGATGGGGTGGAAAGCCGGGTGGAGCAAGATAGTTATTTGACTTGTAAGAGAGATTGTTTTGATTGATGTTAGGTTTGAAGTGCTCTCTATGTTCTTCTTGGTAAGCATAACACTCAACTTGATAATCTTGAACCTTATCACATTGTTGGTAAGAATGAGGACCTCCACAAGTCTCACATGAAATAGCAATAGCATTCACATCATTGGTGGGATTTTTGTTCAAAGAGAGTTCACACATTTTCAAGATAGTATCAAGCTTTTGAGAGATATTCCCATCCATTTGTGGAGTAACACTCTCTTGCACCACATGGAATCACTCATCAAATTGTGTGTTAGTTTGCACCATTAGTCTCAATAATGTCCCATGCCTCTTGAATGGATTTGGAAAGAATATTCCCTCCCGCGGAGGAGTTTAGGGAATCTTGATGATGTGGTCTTAATCCATTGTAAAAAGTATTGATTTGGTGAGCTTCATTGAATCCATGATTGGGGCATTTTCTCAATAACTCCTAGAACTCTTCCCAAGCATCACTTTTGGCTAGGTTTTTGTTAAAATCCAATAATTAGGTTTCTCAAAGCCGTGGTCTTAGATGGGTGAAAGAACTTGTTCAAAAACTTCTTAGTAAAGTCATCCCAAGTGGTAATACTCTTAGGTGGTTGTGTATCTAGCCAATACTTGGCATTGCCCTCTAAATAAAATTGGATCAAGATCAACTTAATGGCATCATGAGGGACTCCATTGTACTTAATGGTGTTGCAAAGAGATAGAAACTTCTTGAGGTGATCGTGTGGATTATCACTAGGTCTCCCAAAAAATGATGTGTTTGAAACCAAGTTAATCATAGATGTCTTAAGCTCAAAGGAATTTGCGGGTATCTCGGGTATAACAATAGCATCAACATATCCTTGCACATTAGATTGAAGGTGCTCCATCAAAGGTCGATTGTCAACGGCGGCCATGGATTTTTGTGTAAATATCAAAGCACGATTCTCGTGATCGGCTTGATGGACGGTGTTGTTTTTACTCTTTCTCTTTTTCTTCCTTTTCGGAGGAAGGGGTTGCACACAAAATGGTATTTGTGCACGCCCGCGGTTGAGCATGCAACTCAAATCAAGGAGTGAGAGAGAAGCTCTCGTTCGACTTTCAAAAAGAGGGGATTATCCTTTCCGAGGTTCAATAAGTAATATCCACAAGAAAGTATAGTATACGTAAGTAATATTTGGGTGCAAGACCCCCAATCAAGCTTTCCTTCTTAGAATACGCACTAGTGAACGGGGGGGTTAGGTGGCACGAAGCACTTAAGTACCTATTAACCCTTAGACGACATTTTATAGCACGTCGCCTTTCTATTAACTTTGTAGTTTATATTCTTCGAATTCTTGCCTATTGGAATTATTTATCTATTCTTGCTTAATTAAATTTGATCGATACACGTGGACCGAAACCCTCCCAAACATGGTGTATTGCAAAAGCAATACTTATGGAAGTATGTGTATCGAGTGTTCGTATACGTATACGTATCTACATATAATAATATATCAAAAACATTTTTGTATTTACTGGGTTTTTAAAGAAAATACTATATGTACGTAAAAACCGATGAAATCCAATAATATATATTTTTGGTTGTAATCTCTAAGGAAAAAGATTGCTTTTTGAATTTTTTATTTTTTTGGTCAATTCTTTAGGAAAAGAATTGATTTTGTTATTATTTAGTTTTTATATTTTTATATTTTTTATTTTTATATGTTTTTTATTTATGATACGTAAAAATAACATTCACGAGGTGAACGGATCCCAAAATCCAATCGAAACCGTCAATCAATAGTCTCTCGTAATGTCATGAACCGGCAGCGGCGCATTTTGAAATTGAGTATTTTGAAATTCGTTTATTCTTGATTCTTGACAAATTGAAAGTCCTAAAAATATCAAGCCTTTAATTTTTCTTGGTTGTTAAGGGTATTTGGAAGTCTATGTCTAATTCAATCAACATGTAAAAAATGGAAAATTATAGGCTACGTATCCGTAACACACCTTGCAAATACCAATTACTATTCACAAAGTACAAAACTTAAATGCATAAAAGTAAAATTGCTTGAAATGTAAGCTAAATGAAAGTATAAGGGCTAAAATGTAAATTTCAGAAACTATAAGGACCAAATGTGAAAATTATAACAACTAATAACAAATCTAACAACTTTTTGAAACTGCCTAACTGAAAGTGTCAAAAACTGAAAGTTAAAGGATTGATTATTAGCAAACCCTAAAAATTAGAAAGATTAGCACAGATTACAAACAATTACAAACAACAAGGACTAAAATGCAATAAAATGGTAATTTTTAACAAAAACGGGTTAAGAACATACAATAAGCTGGTTTGAGCTTATTTCTCAACCAAATCAACTCTGGTTTGTTTTAAAATGCTTAAAATGGAAAATGAGCTAGACTTGTTAAAGGAATCAGCTTAAAAGGTTGTAAATCACAATGTAGCTTATTCTAATAAGCCAAACATAAGCAAACTAGAAATCCAGACTTCCACACTTTGATTTTATTGAACAATCTGATTAATCAGCTAACAAGAAGATTGGAATGTCTTTTAAAACGAAAAGTGGTTCACTAAATAAGCCAGAATATGGAATTAAGCACAAATGAGCTTATTTGACCAAGTGTTGACCAAACTTTCCAAAAAGCTGAAAATCATAGAATCCACTCAGGACATGTTGGCAATAAGATTTATGAAATAAAAATGGCAAATTTTTGAAGTAGAAATGAAGATACAAGAAAACAGTTTAGCCTTGTTTACAGAAACTAGCATTTGCTCATGTGCTTATCAAAAAGTTGTTTTCTCTTTCAAACTAGCAAACTGTAGAATTTCCTTGTAGACACTAAAAGTGGATGTTGAACTAAAAGTAGAAACTGGTTTGAAACAAAATGAACAAGGAACAAAGAAATGACAATGGATTGAAGTTTGCAAGTTTTCTGATTAACTAGTTAACAAGTTTTGACCCATACTTTTTACACACCAATTACCTTTTTGACTGAACTATTGACCACAAAATTGAACCAAATTGTTTACACTATGTAACAAATTGAAAATGAACACAATTTTACTAGTTTAACATACTGTACTTACCAAAAATCATCAAATCCAAACACTACTTAAAAACCTGTTAAAGAACTTTTGTAAAGGAAATTTGAGCTCAAGTGTAAGACAAGTTAGACTTATATCAGGACTTGGTTAATATGTGAAATGAGATGTAATTGAACTGAAAACAAGCAGGTAACAACACTTAACCACAAAGTGAGACTAATGACTACAAACTGATGAAGTTACTTACTGAAATCAAGTAAACTAAGATTAAGGCTATAAGATCACTCAACTACTATCAAACTAACACAATTATACTAGAATCAAGCTAGGCAAACATTCAGTTCAGCAGGTAAGCTTTATACTAAGAATGTAGCATGCAAAACTGATTTAAGGGAACCAAAAACATGATTTTTGACACCTTTTAGCAATAGGCCCCCTCTGATGGAGTAGAGGAGCGCTGAGCTCTCTAAATCAAACTTCCTTCAAACCAAATCACCTCCAAAAGCCATATCTGATCTAATCATCTATCAAACTGCTACTTCTAAAATTCTGAAGAGAACTTGAAACTAAAATTGGCTAGAATCAATGGCAAGGCTTCCAAATCACAAACATAAGCTCTATTGATCAATGGATATCAATAGCAACACAAGGTAACAACTAGAGAGCAGAATTGAGTGAAGTAAGATGATAAGAGTGAACTGAATATTTTTGTTTTATTTATTTGGGAGTGAAAATCTGTTACAAATGCTAACTGACTAACTAACAAGCTCTTAAGTGTGTGTCAAACACTTAAGAGTTTGTTGTAACTAAAAATGAGAACTAGAAATGAAGGAAAATGAAAATGTGTGTTTTTTTCACACTTTAAGCTACAAGTTACAAATGAGCTAGTCTATCCCTATTTATAGAGTTGAGATCATGATGATTTGGGGTTGATGACGTGTCTTTGCCAATGGGAGAGTGCCAGGTGTCATGAGTTGTTCAATTGCAAATTAGTCTTCAAGAACACAAAAGGGGATTTTTGATCCATTGACTTTCAGTCTAATTGGTTATGAGGACTGGATTCCTTGTAGCTCAATCCATGATCTGGGTTCGTTGATTGTTGAAGATGACACGTGGCGTCTTCTTATTTGTCCTCAGGTTGTCACTCGGATCACTATCCAATTTGGATAAAATGAATATTGCATGTCAGCTTCTGATTGGATGAAAGGAGAGAAATTGGGTTTCACTGTTCGGATTCGTTCATTAAATGAAAAGTGGTTAGTGGCCCAGCTGGCAGCATATGTGGCAATCCGGATTCCTTCTTTCTTGATCTCCTATTGGTCCAAATGGTAATCACATGGATTAAGACCAAAGTTTATATAATTTTGTCAATTTCAACCCGTGAACTTAGCAGATTTATCATTTGAGCTCTTTTCTTCATTCCTTTGGCAATTTCAGTCCTTTGACTTGCATTCTTGAATATTTAAGTCCTTTGACTTGGTTGACTTGAAGGTTGACCAGGTTTGACTTTAATCTTGACTTATTCCAAAATTGCATTTAAGTCCTCCAACTTTTGAACATTGTCAAGATAGGTCCTTTATCTTCAAATGGCTTGTCATCTTTGATCCTTCTCTTATCTTTCTTCATAAATGAGCTTGATTTCACTTGTTTGCTTGAAATTTGTATCCTTGTTACCTATTTAAGCACAAACACAAAACATACCACATAATACTGCTTTATAGCATAAAAGTTAGGTATTTTCTATGTGTTTTAGGGTGATTTGTTGACTTACTGATATGAGATTTTGCTCATATTAGTGAAAAATAAGATGTTATATGTTTATGGAGAAAGAAGGGAGAAGATGACCAAATCCCTTAGGAATGCCAAGGATGACGAGCCACAAATCAAGAAGATTCGAGTAGTAAAAGAGTTCATCGGTGTATTCCCGAATGACTTGATGGGATTACCACCGATGAGACAAGTGGAATTTAAGATTGACTTAATACACGGGGCAACCCCCGTAGCTAAGTCACCGTATCGTCTAGCACCGTCCGAAATGCAAGAGTTAGTTGAGCAACTTAAGCAGCTGCAGGACAAGGGCTTTATTCGGCCTAGTTCTTTACCTTGGGGAGCACCGATGTTGTTTGTGAAGAAGAAGGATGGATTGTTTCGGATGTTTATCGATTATAGGGAGCTGAACAAGCTGACCATTAAGAACCGTTATACTCTCCGAATGATTGGCGATTTATTTGATCAACTGCAAGGGGTGAGGTTCTTCTCAAAGATAGACCTTAGGTCCGGTTATCACTAACTAACAGTCTGTGAGAAGGACATAGCAAAGACCGCGTTCAGAACAAGGTATGGACACTTTGAATTCATGGTTATGTCGTTTGGATTAACCAACTGCCAGCAGTGTTCATGGACCTAATGAATAGAGTGTCTAAGCCATACTTGGACAAGTTTGTCATTATCTTTATTGATGACATACTCATCTATTCCAAGACGGAAGAGGAGCACAACGAGCAGTTGAGGTTGGTGTTGGAACTACTTAGGAAGGAGAAACTTTATGTAAATTTTCTAAGTGTGGATTTTGGTTGCAAGAAGTACATTTTCTTGGACATGTGATCAACACGGATGGCATACATGTAGACCCAAGAAATATTGAAGTCGTGAAGGACTGGAAAGCACCTACTACGTCGTCGGAAATAAGGTCATTCTTAGGCTTCGCAAGATATTATAGAAGATTCATAGAGAACTTCTTGAGAATATCAAAGCCTTTGACATTGCTGATACAGAAGAACCAGGAGTATGAATGGGGAGAAGATCAAGAGAAGGCGTTTCGGACATTGAAGGACATGTTGTGTAACGCACCAATTTTGACTCTATCGGAAGGAGTGGAAGATTTTTTAGTGAATTGTGATGCATCAAATCAAGGGTTGGGATGTGTTCTTATGTAGCAAGATAAAGTTATTGCCTACGCATCACGGTAGTTCAAGAATCATGAAAAGAATTACACCATTCACGAAATAGAGTTAGGGGCGGTAGTCTTTGCTCTCAAGATATGGAGACATTACTTGTATGGGATGAAGAGTGTGATCTACACAGATCACAAGAGCTTGTAGTATATCTTTACTAAAAGGAGTTAAACATGAGGCACAGAAGGTGGTTGGAGTTGTTTAGTGATCACGATTATGAGATCAACTATCACCCAGGAAAGGCCAATGTGGTGGCGGATTCCCTAAGTAGGAAAGAGAGGCTGAAACTGAGAAGGGTGAGGGCAATGAGTATGACTATTCAGTCAACTCTTAAGGATAGGATCTGGGCAGCACAAACAGAAGCTACTAAGGAAGAGAAGCTGGGAGAAGAGAATCTACATAGCATGGACCAGTACATGGAGGAAAGAGGAGATGGTTTTAATTATTATTTGGATAGAATCTGGGTTCTATTATTTGGTGATACAAGGAAGGTTATTTTGGATGAAGCTCATGCATCGAAGTATTCGATACACCCAGGAACTGATAAGATGTATCAGGACATGAGAGATATGTATTGGTGTCCAGGAATGAAGAGGGATGTAGCTTTGCATGTTAGTGAGTGTTTGACTTGTGCCAAGGTAAAAGCTGAACATCAAATACGATCAGGACTGCTGCAACAACCTGAGATTCCTGAGTGGAAGTGGGAGATATTGCCATGGACTTCATTACAAAACTGCCAAGGTTTAACAGTGGTAATGATATGATCTGGGTAATAGTGGACAGATTGACTAAGTCTACACATTTCGTGGCGGTGAGAGAGGACGAAAAGATGGAGAAGTTTGCAAAGAAATACATGGAACATGTAGTGGCAAAACATGGAGTACCGGTGTCGATCATATCATATAGAGATAGTAGGTTTACGTCTAGGTTTTGGGGGTTATTGCAAAAGGCGTTAGAAACAAGGCTGGATATGAGTACGGCATATCATCCGTAGACGGATGGTCAAAGTGAGAGGACCATACAAATGCTAGAGGATATGTTAAGGGCGTGTGTGATAGATTATGGAGGAAGTTGGGAGACTCATTTAGGGTTGGCCGAATTTTCCTACAATAATAGTTACCATATTAGTATAGAGTGCGCAACTTTCGAAGCACTTTATGGTAGGAAATGTAGATCACTGTTACTTTGGGCGGAGGTTGGAAGTAGTCAGCTAATTGGACCGTAGATGGTTCAATAAACTACGGATGTGATAACAGTGCTTAAGGAGAAGCTGAAGACGACTAGAGATCGGTAGAAGAGCTATGCGGACAAGAGGCGTAAGCCATTGGAGTTTGAGGTAGGATATAAGGTGATGCTGAAGGTTTCGCCATGGAAAGGAGTGATGCGGTTTGGAAAGAAAGGGAAGTTAGCCCCGAGGTTCGTGGGTCCATTCGAAATCATCGAAAGGATTGGACAAGTTATAGGTTAAGGTTACCAGATGAGTTGAGTAGTATGCATGATGTATTTCATATAACAAACTTGAGTAAGTGCTTAGCAAGAACCGACTTGCAAGTACCATCAGAAGATATTAGCATAGATACAAGCCTTCATTTCGTTGAAGAGCCAGTGGAGATCATGGATCGTGAAATTAAGACACTTAAGAGAATTAAGATACCGTTAGTTAAGGTTAGATGGAATTTGAAACGTGGACCGGAGTTCACGTGGGAGCGGGAGGAATTTATGAGGAACAAGTATCCTCATCTATTTGTTAATGACGATCCTAAGGAGTAAATATCGAGGACGAGATTTCTATTAGGAGGGAGTGATGTGACAACCACGGTTTTGAGGTTCGTCACTTAGTCTCATTTTTAGGTTATTTTTATGTGTGACTATGTGTTTTATGTGTTAACATGTTATTTTGTATGAATGAGGTGGAAGGGACATTGTTTATGAGTATGAAATACTCATAAGTAAATCGATGGGTGGATATTTCATGATCATGATCTCCCAATATTGTGACTATGAAATGAAATGGAATCATTTGGTAATATACGTATACGTATAAGTATTATAGTAAATCGTATTTTACGATTTCGGGTTTAGCATTTTGAGGTCTCGGATAAGGTATTTTGTCACGGGAATATTTTAATGGATGGTTTTAAGTCATTTAGGAGTTAGTTATTTAATTTATTTCATATTTCAAGAGGTTTTATAAAAATTTATATTTTTACGTATTTTACGGTATACGCGTAAAACTTACTAGTTTTACTGTATTAAGGTTTAGGAGGACTTAAGGGCTGTAATAAATTAGGAAAATTTAAGGAAACATTAGTAGTGTAGTATTTAGTAATAAAAAAAGAAAAATAATAAAAAAATATATATATTTAGTCGGTTTAAGGGCCGAACCAAAAAGAAAAGGAAAAAGGAAGTTGGGTTTGGGTTGGAGCTAAAGAAGTCGCGACCGAAAAAGATATTTAGGGTTCTTCATAAAAAAATTTGGTTCTTTCAAATCTAAGGTAAAACATGTAATCCGTTTTTATTTATCTTTTTTAAACATGTGTACATCAGAATATGATGGATCTAGGGTTAGGGAAAAATTAAATTCTGAGTGTTGATGTTATAATAATGATTAGATTAATTAGGGCTTGTAATTAATTAAGTACTGGGTTATTAATTAGGTTAATTTAATTAACTTCGTAATTAAAAACTGGGCAGAAAATTATGTCAATTGTTTTGATCATATCTAGAGTTCTAGACACATTCATGATGCGATCCAAGTACCCCTGAAAAGGTATTTGAGTTGGCTTTTGAATGCAAGAAATGGGGACTAAATTAGAGGACGGGAAGTGGGTCAAAAACAGGT